>PVKN010038631.1:0-11028 GCA_004027915.1 Capromys pilorides
TGCCACAAGATTCATCTTAATTGTCACTTGTCACTTATGAATGACGTTTTGATCCGACTGTGAAAGCAATGAAGTGTTATGGTCTCTGTACACTCAGACCTCTCTGCTACTGTTCATCTGGATTTGCAACTGATTCCCAGGGCTGAAATCACAGCCTCAACTCCACCTCAGCTTGTCAGGATTAGATTCCCACAAGGAGTGTACACCTAGGGAGAATGAGAATGGAATCAAAATGCATCACCATAAAATAATAACTAAATTCAGCCAGACATGGTGGCACATATCTGTAATCCCAGCACTCAGAAAGCTGAGGCAGGAGGATTGCAAGTTTGAGGCCAGTCTGAGCTACATGTCAAGATCCTGTTGTAAAAACTCAAAAGAAAAATTAAAAAGAAAAAAGGACAACTAAATGCAAAGACAACAATTTAAGAAACATGGGACAAAAAGCTATAAAGCATATAGAAAATGCATAACAAACTGACAAGAACTTCTCATCTGTCAGCAATTATTTTAAGTACAAATAGATTAAACTCCATCATAGAAAGACAGAACTTGGCAAGACAGATTTTAAACAACATGATCCACAATATATACTGTATACTGTCTTTAAGAATTCATGTCCTTCCAAAGGTTGAAAGTAAAAAGATGGAAACAATAATTCTATGCAAATAGTAAGCAACCAAAAGACAACAGGTGAAAAAACAATCAACCCCAAAGTTACACCCTGTATGACTCCATTTGTTGACAGAACGGGGACTGGTGGGGGACGGGCAGGACTCTAAGGAAGTGGCTGTGACTGTAACAGGGAGCCCTATGAAGATGGGAATGGCTGGTATCATTTGTGAATACAGAGACCTTCATGTGTGGTGAGATGACATAGAATTAAATACACACATATGTACAAGAAAACCTAGGGCAATCTAAACAAGATGGGCAGGTTGATTGTACCTGTGTCATATTCTGTTTGTTTTATTGTACTGTAGTTTTTTGCAAAATGTTGTCATTAAGGAAAGCTGGAAGGAGGGTACAAGAGCTCTCACTGTATTGTTTCTCACAATTGTATGTGAATCTAGTTACCTCACAACTAGAATTTTAATTAAGAGTAACGAGAAAGGAACATATGCCTAACAAAAGACTGATGGGAACTCAGAGGCACACAGTCACCTAGGCAGACCTGCTGGACAGGGGAATAGGGGTAACTGACTTAGAAGCAATGAGGGCTGCAGAGGGGCCTCCAGACCAGAACCTGCAGCCCCGGTATCTGCAGAAGGAAGAAGGACGCCTCATGAATAAGAGAAGTAGAGACCAGGGGTCACAGCCAGGACATGTCCCTCTAAAGTACACCTGTTGATAGCCTTAGGCCAGCATCACCAGAGTATCCAATCTTCCCAGACAAATAAATGAATTCTAACTAGAAATATTCCCATTTAAAAATGCTGGCAATCAATTTAAAATATGTAAAACAATGTGCAGGCCAAGAAGGATGGTTGTCCCTCTGTCCCATACAGGATTGTTCCAGGAACCCTGTGGATACCAAAGGCCAAAGACGCTGCAGCCCTTGAGGTAGAATTGGGTAGTGCTTACACAGAACCCACACACTGGCCTATACAGTCTTTCCATCATCCCTAGAACACCCATGGTACCCAAGGCCATGTAAATGTTAGGTAAATAATGATTACACTATTTTCTGTTGCCTACTTCTATCATGTTCTACTGCTGTGATTTTAGAATTTTTCATTCATATTTTCAATCTTCAGTCATTGAAGTCTGAGCATGGAATCTACTGATTTGAAAGTCCAACTGTACAACCATGAGTCACATGAGAACAAAAATTCAAGCTTCTCATATTTGACCCTTAGTCCAATTTGCTCCCCTCCCCTCCTCTCCGTCTGGCTTAGTTTTACTCTTTCCAGGGCTCAGCTGATTTCTGGGATTGCATGGTGGAAGCTCCTACCCTCCTACCCACTCACCTGTATCTGAGAATTCATCCCTCTGCACCAAACCATCTGGTCTCCCGAGCGTTCTCAGCAGCCACAGCCACCACTGCACTGGGCAACAAGCAGTTCACCCAAGAATGAGCACTAATGATCTGGGCTTGGCATGGATCTGTGTCCAAGGTCAGCTTGTGAAGGACAGCCTCCTCCACTACGTGGCTTGGTCACATGTCCATAGCCCTCACCTGGGCCTCTTTTCTCATGGCAGTATGGGCAACACAAGGAAGAAACACGTCAAGGCCACTTAAGGCCTTGGCCTAGAGCTGGTGGACTGTTACTTCCTCCTCACTTTACAGTTCCAAGTCACATTTCTAACCCACAGTCAAGAGTTAGGGACTCAGACTCTTGTCTTTATTGGGAGATGCTATGAAATCAAAAGCAAGAAGAACAGGCAAGACACACGTAGGACAGAAAACAGTACGTGAAAGCAACCTTCCCTGTGTCCTCAGAATAGGAATGCTACCTTTCTCCTTCTCTATCCTGGAAGCTTCTCTAATGCCAAACACAGAGTAAGTGCTTAACAGTTGATTTTGAGAATAAGAGAAAGAACGAATGACAAGGCATGGTAGCACATCCCTATAATCCCAGCATCCAGGGCATTTAGGCAGGAGGAACAGTGAAAGTTTGAGACAAGACTGGACTGGGTACCAAGACTCTGAGAGAGACAGAGACAGAGACAGAGACACAGACAGAGACAGAGACAGAGAGAGAGCTTACAGAGAGACCTCACAGATGAGGGAAGACCTCTGAGACAGAGGCATGCCCACAGATGATTCATAGCTTTCAAGAACTTAGTTCAGATCTCTGGCTTCTCTCACCATGCTGAATGCTCAGGAGGAAGCCATCTAACCATGCCCCTGACCTCTGCACCCTGGGTCTCCAGCTGCCCAGGGCCTATTTCCAGAGCCAGCACCACTGGGCCAGCTCACAGCCATGTGCTGCTGGTCCACAGTGGGATCTGGTTGGCCCCTCATTAACCTCCCACATCAAATGGGAAGAGATGCTTGCTTTGCCAACAGATGCAACACGAAGCCAACAATCTCCCTGCATCATTGTCATCTTCTCCCTTCCACACTAATCTCTCTGTCAGGGGCTGGAGGAGGCTGCTATTTCTGGACAGTTTTCTGCAGTCTAACGCCTGTGTCTCTAATCGCTGTTGCCACTTGCTGGCATCCCCTATGGTACAATAATACCTCTGTCCATGCAGATTTCCTGTGTGCCTTCCTTCATCCTGAGGCTGCCAAAGCAAAAGGTGGAAATTTCTCCTGGAAAAATAAAGGTCTCTTTGCCTTCTGAGGACCTGAGGGCAATCACCCCATCAGCAAGGGCAGGGTAAAGGCCTAAAGCATCACCAGTTTCCTTAGGCAAACACTGGGGCCAATCTCCCTTTGCTCCCACTTAAAGGACAAAGAAGAGTGATCATTGGTTTTTGCTCTGTGTGATTTCATTTTTTGTGGCAGCCGGTTAAAGAAACAGGTCCTAGTAGTTGTCCTCTTCATTACACAGCCAACAGACTTCAGAGAAGCTGCACCACTGCCGTGCACCTAAGATGCAGTCTGCAAAGCACGAGGGGTGGCTAGGACTCTGCTTCTCGAGCCCAGCCTTAAATCTCCCACAACACGTCTCAGAACAGCAAGGGGAAGGAGGAATGGACAGCAAAGCCACCGCGAGACAGAATGTTGTAGCAAGTCAGCGTGCCGCCAGTGACTTCCATACTTGGTGCTTTCAGACTTTTATTTTAATTGCAGATACACCGCAAAGAATGCAGGCTTCTGTGAACTTTAGGGTAAAGCATGACCTTCACGGGTGCTTGGCGGCTGCCTGGAGCTACACTCTCTGTTCCCTAAGTAAAATTTTCTCCTCAGATGCCACTAGAAGTACATGATTGAAAGCATGAGAAATTCCCAAGTCCTCATATAGTCTAACATTTGTTGAGTCTTTGAGTTAAGACACAAACTCTCACTGTGGTGAAAAGAAAGAAAGAAAGAAAGAAAGAAAGAAAGAAAGAAAGAAAGAAAGAAAGAAAGAAAGAAAGAAAGAAAGAAAGCTTTTTTTGGACAACTGGTGGCATCTTCTAGAGTTTAACACGTATTTATCCATGGTCTGCCAATTCTACTCTTTGTAATGCAGAAGAATTGACATTGTGTCTTATTTCCTCATGAACGTTTATAAGGTCTCACAAATACTTTGGCCTGGATATTTGTTTGAGGCCAAAGAAAAAAACTGGCCCAAATATCCATCAACAAGAAAATCAATAGAGGTACATAGAGCAACACAAAGACAGATCTGATAATGTGTGTAGTCAGATAGATAGTTTCCAAAGTCATTCTGCTAAGTGAAAACAAACCAGCTCCAGAAGTGGCCATGGGGTAGTCAGGACAGAAATCAGAAATCAGAACAGATTTATACCCAGGAGCACGTAGAGGGATGGGTTAGAGAAAGGCACCAGAACATTCCTTGGAGTGAGGGAGATGTTTTCTGTCATTGTGAAGGTGTTAATTACACAGACATATACATTTGTCAAAACTCGTGGAACTGTGCATTTAAAATGTGTGCATTTTGCTCTATAAATTATACCTCAATTTAAAAAGAAACAAAAACTCTCGCCTACTGAATGGAGTTGTCATTGGGAAATGTGAGCTGGCACTCTCCCTGAACACTTAAGGAGAACATCACATACTTCTTGGAACTGTCACTAAAGAAGAGCTGTCAACTGGAAAACTCTGAGCCTGACACAAACACAGCCCAAGCTCACCCTGCTAAGGATTGGTATCAGCACTCGACATCATGGGCGATGTCACTGGGCAGGTCAGAGTCCCCATGATGAGGGGATGCTCACAGGAGACCTTTCAGGTAGTGCTCTGGGGGCCCATGCTCCTGGAAGGGAAGGGAGGGGCAGGAATGGATGGAGGGAAAGGCAGAACTGCAGTGGTTCCCCCCAAAGACTCAGCCAGACTCCCCAGGAAGAGGAGTCCTGACTCTTTTTGGTTCAGCTTGCCAAGAAACCCAATGGACATGCACATTCTGACTCACAACCAACTCAGGAGTTGGTGCATCTGGCTGAATGGAGCTAGAGAAGCAAGATGCTGTCATTCACAAAATAGGCAGGGTTCTCTGAAAGGTTTTTTTAAAAAAAAAAAATCATTTATTATTTGTTTGTTTGTTTGGTAGAGAGTCTCACTACATAGCTCAGACTCATAGTGACCCTTCTGTCTAAGCTTCCACAATGCTGGGATTACAGGCATGGGCCACCATGCCCAGTTTTGGTAGCCGGCTCAGAGCAGGCCCACCGTGGCCCATGGTATCAGGGATTGAACCCAGGTCCTCATGCTTGCCAGGCAGGTGCTTAGACTGCCAAGATACTTCCCTGGCCCCTCTATCCAGTTTACAGAGATGAGATCGGGAGAATTAATTTTTTTTTTGAAAGAATTAATTTTTGGTTAACTAGTACCCAGCCCCCACCCAGCACAGGGAGAGGTGAGGGCATCATGTGCTTTGGCAGCAGCAGGGATTCCAGCTGCCTTCTCCTCCTTCTCAGTCCAAGTTACCCACTCTCAGTGACAGTCATTGTTGACATCATGGACAAAAGCATAAATTATGGCACTTAAAGTCACTAAGGATGTGCTGATCTGTCACAGCAACCATAGAAAACCAATAAGGTCCTTGGTTCTTCATCAGAGCATTGACCTCTTTATACGTATCACTTTCCAACTGGACCCTTTGGAGCAAAAAGTAAACTCTGACCAGTACACTTTGAGATAGCAAAACGAAGTTCTGCATCTTCTTTCCCACTCAGTCAACAGACAGGAAAAACATCACTCTGCTTATTCTGATACACTCAAAAACATGTTTCCAAACTGTCCTCTGATGCAGCATCGACTTTCAAAGCAAGGACCTGATTTCAGAGTATCAATCTGTCTCCTTTTACACCCACGCAAGGTGCCAAGTCATCACCCGACCCATCTTCTCCTTAGAAAGTGAAGCTTTGGGGACAGCAACACTCACAGAGTCACTGGCAGTGACCTCCTGCAGAAAAACTCAAGCACACATGTTGCTCCAACCCTGTAAGCTAACAGTCAACTATGACACTATTAGCATTTCCTACAAGCGTTTGCACTTGGCTGCTGTCATGCTCTGTCACTGAAACAGAGAGGTGGGCAAGGAAATCTTTACAGTTATCACTTATGTTTAAAAGACCAATCATGGGGCCAGAGACATAGTTCAGTGGACTAAGCACCTGCTTAGGCAAGCACAGGAGCCAAAGTTCAATGCTGGTTCCTCATGCACTACTGGTCCCGCTCCCTAGGCATGCTAAGCTGGACACCAAGTCCGAGTGTGATGGCACAGGCCTGTAATCCCAGTGCCAGGGAGTCTGAAAACAGGAGGATCACTATAAGTCCAAGTGCATAGTAAGATGCTGGACCAAATACATACATACATACATACATACATACATACATACATACATACATACATAAAATAAATTATTAGACTGATTAGACCATCCTTTTCTCTGAAAAATAAGGCCATTATGGTTCTGGGAAGTGAATTCCCACCATGAGAACTGGCAGGGATCCATAAATGTGCAAACTGGCTCATTAAAATGTAATGAACTCCTTGGAGAATGTCCCCCAACCCTTTCCAAGTCTCTATTCTATACAAACATAGACCCTAACAGACAGGGTTGCTTCTTCTTCAATTCTCTCCTCTTCTTATTTCCACTGTAGAACGGACATAATTCTTGTCAAAGTCTCTGGGTTGGCCAGTGGTCTTTTGCTCACCCATAAATGAGCTCTAGGAACTTGAGAGATCAAGGTACAACTCTCCCTAACTGGAAAAGACAGACATCGACACTCAGTCCTTAGAGGAGGGTTAATCCATCCTCTATAGACAACCAGAAAATGCTCCACTTTGCCTGGAAAAATTCCAGTTCATGCCAGTTCTGTGTAGTGATTAACGGCACATGCTTTTACACTCAAAATTTTCCCTGATGGTGGAAAACTTGTGGTCACTGCCTAGAACTTCACTCTTAGGAATTGGTCCAGTGGGATAGTCTGAGAAGGTAGCAATTATCAGTTAATAGCTGGATGCTTGAACTTTTAACCCAGAAGGTGCTCTGGCTCAGTGAAGCACAGTTTAATTTGACCCAAAATCCCAAATGTATCTGAACCTGACCTCTTCCTAGCATCACCCGGACTCAAAACTTCAGCCCCATCAGAGTATCTAAATGACATTTCCTGTAAACAAAGTTAGAGACCTATCTTATAGTAGACCCCAAAATAAATTTCAGCTTTCTTAAAGAGAAAGATATAAAAGATAAAACTAAAATAGAATGAATAGAGATTCTCAAAACCTTGCATGGAAGTTTTTTCTATACACAGAGGATAAATTACGGAAGCAAATTTGTGTTACATAAAATTTAAGTTTTCCAAATGGCAAAACTATAACCATAGATTCAAAGCTAAAAGTGAAATTCAATCAAAGAAGAAAATATATGCAATATACAGGAAAGGCCATTGGTTGGCCGCTATAATATCTAAGGGTAACTCAACTGACCTGTTTCCTATTAACTGACACTGACAGGTGTAACCTACACATAAAAATAGTAGCTAACATATAGTAAACCTTTAAAAATCAACTTTTACCACATAGAAAGGAAAAAAAGACAAATAAAAAATACAAATATCCATGCTGGCCCTGCCCCCAGGGTGTGCTAGGACAGTGACTAAGACTGGGCATGGTGGCATGTGCCTATAATCCCAGTGCTTGGGAGGCTGAAAACAGGAGGATCACTATGAGTCTGATCTGTGTAGTGAGACCCTGTAGACCCTGTACTAAATACATGAAGAAAACAATTTTTAAAAAAAATACAAATATCAAACTTAGCAGATGCATTCCCTCTGTGAAGCAAAGAGTGCACATCAATATGACAAGCTGCTTCCCAATCACCTCTTCCACAACAAGCCTTGGAATGCCTACTTCTGCTTACCCTACAGAGAACAAGGGCTGGCCTGCTCCTCCAGACAGCAGCAGGAGTGATCCCCAAAGCTTTGTCCTGCATGCTCTTCAGTTCCTCACCCCATCTCAGTGCAAGTCAGACAGCTCTCTGTTTGCCAGGCCACACCTCAAAATCACTATTAGCCTATGAATGATTCTTATCACTTGAAGAGTCTAATTCTCACTTTAAAAGGTTGCTGAGCTCAAAACTTCCAAAATATAGACACTCACTTAGAAGACAATTTCTTGCTGCCTATCTCCTGATCCCCTCCTCTTGGTGGTAACCATGGCTGCAAAGCTGCAGATTCTCTCTCTCTCTCTCTCTCTCTCTCTCTCTCTCTCTCTCTCTCTCTCTCTCTCTCTCTCTCGGCTAGAAATAAATTTGCATGGTCACCAGTCTAATCAATTAGGTTGGGAAACATGAGCCTAAATCATCCTCTGCCCTCACATATGTACTAATAAAACCCTGTGGAAACAACACAACTTCCAGGAGCAGTCAAACCCTGGAAAAGGAGGTACAAGCCAGTCGGAGTCAGCCTAGGCTCACATCATCTTGTCACTGTGAACTGTAGTCCTGCACAGCTGAGAGTGAGTTCACCTAACATATGGCTGGGACCAGGATGCAAGGCATCCAGTGGCAAATATTTGGTAAACAAAATCAGCCTAGGAGAGAATGTGGTGGGAAAGGAACAATGAGACAGACACAGCCCTGACTGTCACCAAGGGAGTTCTCATTTCCCTCCATTCATCGCCTGCCATTGTTCCTGGTAACCATTTTTGTTCCTGTCCATCTCATATCCTCACATTAATTCTTCCAATTTGGGGCAATTTTGTACATTGTGTTTGATAATTTCCCATTTAGAGAAACACAGAGGAAGCAAGTTCCCACTGCTTCTTGAGTGGTTCAGAAGTTGGCTGAACAGTAGGAATCCAGGAATTTTTCTTCTGTAGACTGCCTTTGATGAAGCAGCACTGGTTTTGAAATACAGACAAACCCAAGGCAGAGATCACCAGCTTCTTTACAAAAACAAGGGAGTTGCAATAGAAGAAGGAAAGTTGAGAAAGGAGCAATCAGGCAAGAGGCTAATTTTAGTCTCTAGCCCAGAAACAAATACTGGAGGCAGAAGTAACTTTTGGCTTTCCTCTCCATTCCTACGTTCATTGACAGTTGAGTTTTTCTTTGTTCCTATAAAGATTAAGATTAATGATACAGGCTTATGAGCTGTCTGGTGTGACTACAGTTGCTACTATACCTGGAGAAAATTGCGAGATCATCCAAACAACATGATCAATTATCTAGCATGTTGTGCTATTAGCTGTGTCTGCTAAAGGCCCAGGTGTCAAAGGATTGGTTGCTATACTGGCACTATTGGGAGGGGGTGGAACTTTTAGGATCTGGAGCTTAGTAAAAGAAATTTAGGTTTTGGGGCTGTGCCCTTGAAGAGGACAAGGATTTTGGTCCTTTCCCATCTCTCTTTGCTTCTAAGATGATCAGTTTGCCCCATCACATGGTCCTTAACACAATATTCTACTTCACTGCAGGCTAAAAGGCAATGAGGCCAATGACTCTGGGAGGAAATCTCTAAAACCATGTGCTAAAATAAAACTTTCTGCTTTATAAGATGATTACTCAAGTATTTTGTCACAGTGTCACAGAAAGTTGACACACTCTGTAATAAACTTCTCTAAAACAATTTATCTCTTAATTCTGAGTCAGAAATTTGGGCTGGGCTCAGCAGGGTGATTTTCTGGTCTCATCCTCTTATGTCTTCCATCAGAGCAAGTGGGCCTTGCTTATCTTGTCTGGAAACCATCATATGTTTGGTCCTCAACAAGGGTGGCTCAGCTGCGCTATGTTTGTCTACCAAGCAAACCCTGGAATACTTACATGATGGAGGCAAGTCCAAAACTCAGGATGGCTCACCACCTTCTATAGCTATTGGCCAAAGTAAACCAAAGGTCCTGCTCAAACAGAAAGACACAAACTCCCTCCTTGACTAAAAAAGTCACAAAGTCACACTGATAGAGAAATGGACACAGCAAAGAGTAAAAAAATGTAGCCATTCCTACAATTTTTTCATGCAAATTCTGAAGCTGGAAAGACAGATTTTGAGTCTCTAATAACCAATCTGTCTCAGTTACTCTTCTATCATTGCTGGCACAAATACTTGACACCCAAAATGAAGGAAAGAAAGGTTTATTCAGCTCAGATTTCTGTCCATACTCGGCTGGTTCCAAGGCAGACTGGCACATGGTGGAGAGCAACAGTTCATGGCAGTGAAACAGCAACAATAGCAACAGGCCAACAATGGCAACAGAGAGGGAGTCCGTTTCTCTGTCTCTCTTATATTACATTCAGGCTCTCTGTCTTAGAATATCTACCTCAGACTACACCCATAATCCCAGCAGTATTCAGACCCATAATCTCATCCTCAGATCACCGATAATCCCACTGCATCATGAGTTAAGCTCAAACTCTAGAAGTCCCCGCCCCATGATTACATGAGGCTTTGGGGGGGACAACTAGACACAAACCATAACATTCTACTCCTGGCCCCCTAAAGTCTCCTGCACATCCCTTTATACAACGGACATGTTATTCCATTCCTAAGAGTTGCCAAAGTCTCAACAGTTTCAGCATTGCTGAAAAGTCTAAGTCTCAACTCTCCTCCAAGATCTAAGGCAAACTCTTAACTATGAGCTCCTGTACAAAACAAAAGTTAAACACATCCAACATTCAAAGGCATAAGATAAACATTACCATTCCAAAAGTTGTAAACAACAGGGGAATACAAAACACTGCTACAAACACAAGTCCAAAATCCAGCAGGGCAAACATTAAATCCCATAATTCCAACTGGAACACTTAAAGCAATCTGTGCTGAGTTGTGAGCTCCAAAGACTTTACATGGCTCCGCCCTTCTGGCACTCTTGGTGTAGCTCCCATGGCCTCTCTCTTAGGCCAGCTTTGCTTCCTCTTTGCAGTTTCCTTTAGACGATCCATGTTTTTACCTTTTCCAAACTTCTGGGGTTTCCA
>PVKN010038632.1:0-11029 GCA_004027915.1 Capromys pilorides
AACACATAAAGCAAGACAGAGTTAGTATACAGAATATACAAATATAGCATACAATTCAATAAGAAAAAAGAAAAATAACCCAATAGAAAATGCATAAAGGCTACTAATAAGAATTCACAAAATGCAAAATTCAAATGATCCATGAATGTGAAAAAATGCTTTGATCCACTAATGTTGAGGAAAATAAAATGAATTAATAACATGCCATTTCTCATCCATCAGCATACAAGCAGATGTCTGAATGGAGCAGACACGGTTCTAGAGTTGAAACTCATAGAAACACAGAGTAGTTACTTTAGGCAAAAGCACAAAAAAATTCAATCACGCCAGCCAACGCTCACTGATTGCTGACCCTATGCCAGGCACGGTTTCAAACACTTTATGACGCTTCATAGATATTTGCTCAGTTCCTACTCAAGACAACACTACAATACAGATACAGTCATTTACCTGAAGGAAGTACAGGCTCTGAAAGAATCCTTGGTTCCTTACTGTACAGCCCATTTACCCATAAACAATGGCTTACCCAAAAGTGACAGAACTTACCATCTTTAAAGCTGTACCCCATTATTAGAAAACTCAGTCTATAGGAGGGCAAGCATCCACACCTGACATTGTACAACTAAGCACCAATGACACTCCACAGCCATCAGAAATTCTGGGGCTGGCTAAATAACTCAGCAGATTAAAGTGCCTGCAAGCAGGTGCAGTGGCCTGGGGTTCAGTCCCTGGGCCTGCCATGCTGGCCCCACCCTGGGGAGGGGGTTAGATGGCAATTGAGACTGGGCATGGTGGCACACACCTAGAATCCCAGCTGTTTGGAGGTTGCAAACAGGCAGATCACTACAAGTCCACTCTACCAGTGAGACTCTGAACACCCTTTAGACCCTTCCCTAAAAATACAGGAGGAAAAAAAAAAAGAAAAAAATAAATTATGAATACAAAGGACCATCTGTGTCACCAAGACCAGCAGCAACACCAGAATGTTGCTTCTGGAACCTCTTGTTTCTAAGTTATATCTGAAAAACAGATATAACTGCTGCCAGCACAAGTGGATTTCAAGGAGGGTCCACTTCCTGCCAAGGCACTGGCTTTTTACTTGTGATTTAGTTGGCCTAGAAAGAGTAGGAAAGCGAGGATCTGATGTCTATAGTGGGAAGTGGGGATTCATAGCTGGAGAATTTTTCCAGTATGATAAGGATGTTCAGATTACTATGGAGCCAAAAGCAATGGCAAATGTTTTCTACACTGACAATACCTCATTTTTCTAATATCACAATTTAAAATGTACCTCACAGTATGTACTTCTAGAGAATCCCCAGAACATACACTCAAAAAGATATATAAAGGAGGTTGACTGAGACAGTTTTTAAATTGCTTGCTGTAAGAAATTATCTAGCTTTCCATCAGCTAGTCAGTTAATTCTCGTGAAATGAGATATAACAATACAAAACAATGACATAGGTGTCCATTCAGGTGCTTGTCCTCCATACAAAACGACAGGTAAAACATTTCATTTCATTCCAGAAATGATGACAGATACCATTTGAGAATAACTTCTAAGGGTCCTCCAGAAACCAGAATCAACAAGATATACATATAATTAAATAAAAGAGAGGAAGTTTGTTGGGTAATTAATTTACTCAATAATGTTGACTGAGAATTCTTGTAACAGACGATCTACGCACTAAGAGACCCTAGGGTAGATGGCTCAGTCCAAGTCGGAAGACCCCAGAACCAGAGACGCTGATGGTATGACTTTTCTTTTGAGGCCAAAATATCTGAGAACTTAGGAAACTTGGGGAACGGGAGCCAGTGGAAGTCTTGCAAGTCCAAGTCTTGCAGTGTAGGGATATCTGACATCCAACCTAACAGACAGATGTGTTCCAGCTCTCTGAGGTGGATGGTGGGATCGGAGAGATCACCAGCCCGTTGGATGGTGCCACTCTGTAAGCGCAGGTCTTCCTTAGACTCACTGGCTTGCCTCCTCTGAAAGCGGTCATGAACACACCCCCAAAATGCTTTTCCAGGTCTCAGGTACACCTTTACCCAGTTCATTTGGCTCTAAAATTAACCATCCTGGAGAGTATTTATGCAAATGACAAACAAACAAAGAGCACCTAAATGTACTAAGTATAAAAGCAAGCACTAAAGCATACCCATCACACTCATGATCACTGTCTTAATCATTGTCTCTGGGAAAGGAAAGAGATTGGAAACAGGGAGTTGGAGTGTGGGAAATTTAATTCATTTCCATTTGAGATGTATTACCTCCTTTATTAAATTCGATAGACTAAAGCAACAAATATTAAAATGTTAACAGCACTTGTTTGCTCTGGTGATGGGTACATGGGAGTTGATTATTTTCTGTACTTTAATACTTTTTTCATATATTGGAAAAATCATGATTATTACGTTATTATATTACTTGAGTTCTGGGTTCCTATTAATTTAACCCATTTTTCCCAAAAGTGTTTTGGATCCATAGGCTTCCATTTTCAACACATACAGGACACAATTTTATTGCCAGTATCAAAGCTGTATCATTCATTCAATTAGTATATCCCATTTTGATGTTTACACAGATATGCATATTTTCCACGATACTTGATATTAAATGTTTATATATAATATTTCTCAAGTGTAGAGCTGATATTTAACTCCTTCCTCTTTATGTAAGTAGATCATTTTTTTGTTTCCCCCTTCTAATGAAAATAGAATCCATTTGGTAACAAAGTCTAAAATTATTTTTCTTTAATTTATGAAAAAACTGGAGGTGTGGCTCAGTGGCAGAACACATACACAGCAGCATGCGATCCTGGCTTTGATTCCCAGTCCAGAAGAAAAAGTCCAGTTTAATCCATGGGGCAAATTTAGCTCTGTTCTTATTGAAACAATACCCAAATAAGTCATCATTTTATTAAAGCGTATGTTTTAAGTAACAGAAAACTGAGTACTGTTTTTTTGTGAAGTATATATTCAGAGCACCTTGGACCTACAATGTTAAACATCTACAGTGCCGAGATGCTTACAGTCTCCCTAGGCATTTTATTGATCACGTTCTTTGGAGAATTTGACATTTCCATAGAATTGGCAGGCCCTCATACTGGCAAGACTTGGTTCATTTCTACTAGTTTTGCCACAAACTTTGCACAGTCACTTAAGACCCCTCAGGAAAGCTCACATTTATATCTACCAGATCCAGCCTTGAGATTAACCAGGACCACAGAGATATGGGGGAAATTGAATCTTCTAATGAGAGGCTCAGGGTGGGACAGATAACTCAGCAGATTAAAGTACCTGCTTAGGCAGAAGGCAGTGATCAGGGTTTAATACCCAGTGGGCTGTTCTGGCCCTGCACCCAGGCACATTGAAACAGGGATTGAGACTGGGCATGGTAGCATGCACCTGTAATGCCAGTGCTTGGGAAGCTGAAAGCAGGAGTATCACCACGAGTCCAATTTACATAGTGAGACCCTAAACACCCTGTAGAACCTGTACCAAATACATTAAATAAATAAATAAAATAAAGAGAAGCTCAGACTACCAAATGAATATCATCTCTGACATTGAGAAGTGACTGTGGGTCTCATGGCTCAAACTTTCTGGAAAGAAAGTACAACATGATCATATTTGGTACCTGTCCACATTTGTGCAGAGGTATTTACGGAGAATGTTTTAAGTGCATTTTAAATTAATATGGAAGGATGATATCAGAATATGGAGAACACATATTCTCCACTTCTGCTGTCATCAACTCTACATGTGTCCTGGTAATAGCATGAATTTTTTAAACATAAAATAATCATGGAAGGAATGATAGTGAAAAGCCAGAATTCAAAGAACAAGGACTATTATTTACACTAATTCTCTTTTGCAAGGTTTATAAAAACAATATAAATAGTTATCATCCTGAGATGGCATGGGAAGCATAAAGGAAAATTAAGATTTGTCTTCAGTGACACACAAAAAAATACTTTGGAATGACAAACAATTATTATTACTTTGTTCCTGATAACAGTGACATCCATCAGCAATTACCTACACAATGTAAGGAAGAAGAGGCTAATGAGGGGAGTGTGTGAATGACTTCATCTACTCCATCCAATTCCACTTAAACTTGGTGGTAATCCGTCAACATTTGTGATCATAGTCTTTCTGCATTTTATTTGTCTGGAATATTCCATAATCATTTTTGAAAGAAAGACACATTTTAGAGTCCTGGAAGATTGTTCTCTATTCTTATATAAGGGGAGATTTAGACAAACTAGAGAGAATTTAGAAGATAATCAAATTGTTGTGATCTTGGAGACCTTGATATATAAAGAAAAGTGAATAGAAGTGCGTAGTCAGTCTGGCTTATCAAGGAACATGGGAAAGAAGAAAAATATTTAACTTACAGTACTATCAAAAAAGAATAGGGCCAGTGAGATGGTTCAGCAGTCTAAAGCACCTGCTTAGGAAAGCTTAGGCAACCTCCGAGATCGAGGGTTGATCTTTGGCACCATATGCTGCGCCAGCCCCACCCCCAGGGCAGGCTGAGACAGCCATAAAAAAAAAAAATTGAGCCTCAAAAAAGAATAGATTGGTTCTTTTTTAAAAATTTTATTTGCATTTATTTTATGCTTAATTTATTCTTGTGCCGAAAGTTTTTGTTTCTTTAGTTTCTTCGGGAATATCTTTTTCTTCTGTGCAACTTCCTCCTCTGGTTTAGGAACAGTTTGCTCCTTTTCAGTAAGGATCATCTCAGTATGGCAGGAGGAGCTCATGTATGAGTTAATCCAGCCATAAGCTCTGTAAGTACTGCAACGCCATCAAGGGTGCTTTGTTCACCTGGATATGTTCAATAATCAGAAAATCTATATCCAAACCCTTAAGTTCAGCATTACTCTGTGCATTTTTAAGCATGTGCAGCAAAAATTCAGCACTCTTTTTGGGCCACTGACCCTGTGTCCAGCCCCACTCTTCGGCCTGGACACACCTACCAACTCCACCATTGTAACATTGGAATGGCACATATTGCTTCTTTAATGTGACCTTCCTTTAAAGGATACTCCTTTAAAGTATCCTTCCGATATTTGATGGCCTTTTGCATACGCATACCCTTGCGTATGTTACGCAGTTTCACTTGTGTTCTTAAAGTGAAAGTGAAAATTTGAGCCTCTTGATTTGCATGATTTTGTGGGGTTTTCTGGGTCAAAAGAGTAGTGAACCATTTTCACAGGACACTCACAAGGAAAGTAGATTTGTTCTTTACGACTACAAGGTACACACACAAACACACACAGTGTAGAATGTAAGGAACCACTCTATAGACAACGAATGGTGGCTGGTTCTGTGTTGTGATGATGATGATGATGACGATGATGATGATGATGATGATGATGATGATGATGATGATTTTGAGACAGGGTCTCCCTATGCAGCTCAGGCTGGCCTTGAGCTCACTTTGTAGCTCAGTCTGGTCTTGAACTCACAACAACCCTCCTGCCTCAGCCTCCTGAGTGCTAGGATTACAAGCGTGCATCACCATGCCTGACTCATATTTTTTTTGTGGAAGCTTATCATGGAGTCTATTTGTCATCATTGTCATGTAATCCAAGTTGAACTTGAGCTGCTCTGGAGTTTTCTAGTGCAACTAGTTCTTTCTAAACAGCAACCTTGATTTTCTTAACTGTTAAACTGACATGTTAATTTTACACTCATAAGAGCATGTCTCATATGTGAAATAATGAAATGTATGTAGCTGTCTAGCAATGAACTTAGTGCCTGGAACATTGCAAATGCTCAAGGAATGAGCTCCAAACTGAGGGGAGGTGAAAGAAATTACAATTACCTTCATTTATTTCTGTATTTTCAATGCCAGCTATATACTAGGTATTCAATCAATATCTGTAAGACACATTAGGACTGACTACTCAAACAAAAGACTATGAATATGATCAAGAGACAGAATAGAAAAAAATGGTTGATGTTGTGTTGGACCAAGAATGCAGGAGGTAATGCAAGGAAAAGAGATGAGTCATATTCGCAAAGAGTTCTTCATCTCTAGTATGGCATTGTGGGTAGAGAAAAAAGCTAAATTTGAAGAAGAAGGGTGATGATGCTTCAGAGATGACTGAATTTTTGAATAAGTTCAGTGATCTCTTGACTCATGAAGCTATGACAAGAAGAGATAAGCTGGAGTATTTCATATCAAATGAGAGCTTGTCATATGTCTTGTTAGACTCATTACACATTTAATGTGGTTTATATGCCTTCTGTGTAGTTGATATAGATACAGAGGTTCATTAGCACCCCATGGCTTAATGACCATGCCTGGGTAGAGTTGGATTTTGCTAGACACTGTTGCCTAGATAATTGCACCCTTACTCACTGGTGTCAGTGGATTGTGACAGTGGCATTTTACTTCAGTCCCCTGACATTCTGGCTTTCAGATTAAAGCATGAAGGTCTGTTTTCCCAGCACATAATGCTGACATTAATACTGAAAAGTGTATTTCAACTGTCATAATTTGAGTTTACAGTGTTGCCCATGATAGTCATGGCAGGGTCACTTAAGAAGAGGTCTTGTTTTTAAGAGATGAATGTGATCCCTAATAGCATGTGTTCTCACATAGAGGTGTTGGGCAAGATGGGGTAACTTTCTAGAAGAATCATAGAGAAAACAGGCCACTAAAACTTAGGTTTGTTTCAGAAAGAATATGCTCTCCTCCATTATGTTTGAGGTTTCATAAAGAAAGATGAAGAATAAATCAAGCTGGATATGAGTACAGAGGTTGGAGCAGAAATGAAATTCTCTTCTCTATCATTTCTTTCCTTTTCTTTCTTTTATTTTTATTTTTATTTTTATTTTTTGCAATACTTGGGAATGAGCTCAGAACTAAACAGTGTGCTAAAAAAATAACTCTGCCATTGAGCTATGTGTCCAACCCTTTTTAATTTTTGAGCCCAGGCTTCACTCTATTGTGGCTGGTCATGAATTTACAATCTTCTTTCCTAAGTTTCCTGAGTATGCATGAGTCTTTTCAATGACTATGAGTCTTAAGTCATGATTAGATAACAAGAAAGCCTTCCTGCACAAAGCCTTTGAATACTAGCTTGATAAGATTGGTGGCTCTCAAACTTGAGTACATAGCAGAATTATCTGACGGCCTTAATGATGTGAAATAATGGGGCCTTCAAGTGAAATTTCTGATTTGGTAGGTTTAAAATGACACGTTTCCTTTGATGACTGCATGGACCCAAACCAAACACCCAAACACAGTCTGAAAAGGAAAGTGTTCCCCTTCCGGCAGTCCTTAACCAGGTATCTCTACTCTGAATGTGGAGAGGCTTTGAATCTCCTGGGTTCTCTAAGCTCTTTATACAATGGGAGTTATTTCAGCTGATTCTACTCAAGATTTTACTTCTAGACCAGAAATCTGAAAAGATTATTAAACATTGCTATAAAAGCAAAAAGAAAATGGTACCTGAGAATGTACACTTCTAATGAATTCCTACATAATAATACTGATCTGAGAAATACACTTTGAGAACCAGTGGGTTAATGAAATGAAAGATAAAATGGCAAACACAAGACAAAACACAATAACCTCACAGAAATAACTTATAACTAGAACATTTCTGGAATAATTTGGAGTTCTTGGCTTTTATTGCCCCTATACACTAAGATGTCAAGCACTTTCTGGGACGTCACTGGATCATCTTACTTGGCTGAGACACAGTGACTCAGCTACACCAAACCCTTCCACCCACATGTCTCAGATTGGCCAGGAGATGGCACTATGGTAAACAGCCCATGAGCCTGGAGTTCTGTTGATGATGTCTCAAAAGAGACCAGCACTATTGGACCAGTGAAGCTGTGTCATTAAATACCAGAAATGGCTGAGAAAAGTGCACCATCTTCATTGCCTGCTCTTCTTATTTTTGCCCAAAATTGTAGGTTCTCACTTTGTCAAATCCAAAGATTTGCAGAGCCTTCCAATAACATATTCAATGATATTTAGCTATCTGAAATAGTAATCACGTTATGCTATCATAATTCTAACAAAACTCCAAGGTACTTATGAGAGTTGGTAGAGGGCCTGAGTAACCCCCACAACTGATGCCCTTGATCTTGCACAAAAGCTTGGTTTTGAGGAATGACAGCGACTGTGTCTGCTTTTCTGGATATTGAGTGCTAAATGCGATGAGTTCACTGTTCACTCCCCAGAAACAGGTCCCCTGCATCTTTGTTGCAGAGTTATAAAGCTTTTAGTGAACATGGGTGGGAGAATGGCAATTTTAAAAAGTTTCACATAGTGCTGCTGACAGAATTTTGTGGTAAAGAGGACATGGCATACATAGTCTTCAGTGACTTATTTAGTAAATATTTCTGTGCTAGCCTCTTTTCTAGTAGCTAGGAACAAACAATCTGAAGTCCCCAAGTGGCTAAGAGTTTTAATGGAAAAGGCTGAGTATAATGATTAAAGATAATGAGCACAAGACTCTGTTAGTCTCCTGATATTGACAGGCTTTCCAATACACATCTCAACAAAGGATTCATGTGTGCAGTGGCAGTACCACGTATGCATCTGAGTTTCCTGAACAGGGACAGAATCCATAAAACTGTACAATGCCCTTAAATAGATCATTATTTACCTGAAGGTAGGAGACACCTAGTTTTTAATCCAGTGAAACACACACAAGAAATCTCCCTTTCCCAAGGAAGTCAGTATGAACACAGGGAGCAGAGTTGGAGTGTTGGACAGAGCCAGAGTAGAGATGACTGGGGCCAGAGAAATACTCTCACTGTGTCCAAAAAATACAGTGCATGTGCAGCAAGAAAGATCAGAGTGCCCCGTGGAGGTTGCAAAGTGAGTGAGATGACAGTAAAAACTTGTCCATGAGAAATAATACAAACTGTGTGCATTTCAGGGACAAAAAACAAACATCTAAGGCAAGTTTTTAAAAATGAGCTTTTTCTGAACTTTTATGTGGGCAGAATGGAGATGTCCCTGATGTACAGACTAGGAGTAAAATCGAGCTGAAGTAAGGTAACCATGTTGAGTTATAGGATGCTTACATAATTGCTGAAAATCAGTATGTGCTTGGGCTGTGTGGAGTGCCACTCACTTAATTCTTCCAGTAACATGGAAGTTTGAAGTGCTTACAACCTCTGTCTTGGTTAGGGTAATATTATATACTGTAAAAATAAATTTAATCATGAAAAATGACTCAAATGCAATATAAAAGTTGGTTTTTCATGCATGTATCAATACATGACAATCATATCAGCCAGCAGCACTTCCTGTTCCCTGGTTACAGCATTTTCTAACCCTATATGATTATTTATAAAGCAAGGAAATGTTGTCTCTTCTGGGGACATCTCCACACTCTGCATGTGGGAGACTTTTACATTCACCCAGCTTCTGTGTAGTCTCTACCATTCTAGCACTAAGTATCTGTGTTCACCTGTCTTTGCATACAGAGAATTTACGTCTCCCTCCCTAAAGAGATAAAATATAGGTACCAGCCACTTTCTACAACCTGCTCAAATACCATGATCTCTTGGTGATACATTGTCTTTTTCATTCCACCCAAAATGTCTTCCTTTACTCTGTTGAACACCACACTGAACATGGTGGAATGATAAACAGACACAACATACATACAATGAGAGCTTGTTTGGATGAAGAAAAAATAGAAAGTACCTAGCAGGACTCTCTGTCAGGTATGAAATCTTACTAGAGAGGCACTGGCAAGAACCCATATTATGGATTAATTACACTTTTGCACTGTGAGAGAGACTTGGTCCAAGTGAGGAGACCTGCTGTTGATAAACTATGTTAGAGGCAAACTATGGGGCCATTGAAGATGGCAATGTGGAAGAAATGGAAGAGGAAGTATGGCTTAAGAAGAGAAAAAGATGAAGAAATGTGGACAGAGATCCTGTGGAGGAAGATACAGAAAAAGCTAAGTAGAGGTAAGGCTGCCCTCCAGCTGAGAAGCTGTCACCAGGTCCCCCAAACTGGCAAAACATGAACGCTATCACTGATACTGTGATCAACTACAAAGATAGTTCAGGGCGGCAGCTCAGTGAAGTCTTCATTCAGTTACCTTCCAGGAATGAGTTACCAAAATACTATGAATTAATTAGGAAGCCACTGGATTTCAAAAAATATAAAAGAAAGAATCATAAGTGATCATAAGTACCAGAGGATGGGCAATCTGGACAAAGATGTCACACTTCTGTGTCACAATGCTCAGATATTCAACTTGGAGGGATTCCAGATCTATGAAGACTCCATCATCCCACAGTTGGTGTTTAAGAGTGCGTGGCAGAAAATTGCCAAAGAGGAAGAAAGTGAGAAGGAAAGCAATGAGGAAGAAGATGAGAAGGAATCTGAGTCTGAGGCAAAATCTGTTAAGATCAAAATCAAGTTCAACAAGAGAGATGAGAAAGGCCAGGACAAAGGAAAAGGCAAGGAAAGGCCAAATGAAGGAAAAGCAAAGCCAGTGGTGAGCGATTTTGACGGCGATGATGAGCAGGATGAAAAGGACCAGTCAGAGGCAAGTAGGACGGATAATGAGTGATTCCCAGGGAACTGAATATTTTTCTTCTCTCCCATTTCTACCCAGTAGCTTCACGGGTCCTGTGGGCACTGGGCTCTGTCTGTGGCCTCCTCCTCATGTTATAAATTAGCTTTAGAATGGTGTCAGAAAAACATATGATATCATGGTGTAAAAAACACAAAGTTTATAACATATTGTGACCAAATAGGCCTCAAAGATTAAAACAAACAAAAGTTTTGATGGAAAATGTGGGTGGATAGTATACTTCTATAGGTGGGTCTAATTTGTAAAAGTTTGTGCCTGGTTTTATCACCTGTTTGGATGAAATTTTTGTTTTTTATAGCACTGGTAACCAGGAGAAGCCATTAAAAGCTACTGGTTATTTTATTTTTCATCAGGCAATTTTCAAGATTGTTATTTGTTCAATATTTTTTATACTGTGGTACATATAAGCAACTTTAATAGGTGATAAA
>PVKN010038633.1:0-11031 GCA_004027915.1 Capromys pilorides
ACTTGCATGTAAACATGTATAGACACTCTTCCTGCATTCATCTGCATGGTTCTGGCTGTTCTGCTGGGCCTCCTGGCTGGGACCAGTGGATCAGGATCACACTGCATGCTCTGACTGCAGGGTGACAGACTTCTGTGAAGCTTGAGCCCACCCGGGAGCGAGGATCACCCCAGACTCTGCAACGTCCCAGCAGGTAGGGCCTGGTCAATCGCCTTCACAGGAGGACAGCATGGTTACCTGACTGCTGCGGGGACAGGCTGTGCGCGGGTGTGGGACGCCCTGGAGGAGCTGCCCCCAGCTGGGCAATGGTGCAGCAGGAAGCAGAATGGCTCGCCTTCCGAGAAGTCAACCCCACGCGGAGCAGTCGACCCTACACGGACAGCTGGAAGCGGAGCGCAGGGCGACTCGTGTTTCACACATGAAAAGATGATGAGGCCATTCGATCCTCTACTTGGAAACCAAGCATGGCCACCTGCAAGGTACCTGCAGCCTCAGCACTGAAGTCTCTGCAGGGGGCCCAGGTGCAGAGCTGCTCAAGGACCCCCCCACCCAGGGTCACTGAGGGAGAGCAGGGATGTGGAGAAAGTAAATTCCTGGGTGGGGCAAGTGGCAAAACAGAACCATCAGATCGAGGCGTCCCTGTGCTCCTCTGCTGTGACTCTCCAGGCAGCCCTGTCTCTCTGGGCCTGGCCTCCACTGCACTTTGCAGAGCAGTGCAGAAAGGTGGGAAGGACCACAGGTGCTGGAAGCCAGTGGTCCCCACCACCCCTTGCCTGCAGCACCTCTGCGCTGGTGAGCAAGGAGGGTGCTGTGATGCCATCCTGCTGGCAGCCTTCACTGTGCCATGAGGACCACCTGCTACTAAATGGGCAAAGCAAGAAGCTCATAGGAAGCCCTCACGGCGGCCACAGTTGGGACAGGCGGCTCTGCCTGGGCTGCTCAAGATCTGAGCCTACCTTCCCCACGAAGGGCGCCATGTTTCAAGGGACAGAAACAGGTCACTTGTTACCATGGACGCGGAGGGAGAGGACCCTTCAAGAGCCTCAGAAAAAGGTGGGGAGAGGAGGGAGATCACCTCGCACGCCAATGGCTCAGACTGTGGCCAAGGAGCCCGCCCTGGCTCAGCAGTGGAAAACTACAGAACGAGGTCCGCGGGGTTGCATTACACAGTGACAGCAAGTGACAGGATGCATGCGCAGCACGCCCACGTGCAGGCGTGCGCATGCGGACATGCTTATCCATCTGCTCTGCAGAACTCCTGTGTCTCCATGTCCACCTCAGCGGACTCCGCACTATGGGAGAGTCCAGCTACCGGAAGGCCTGGCTTGAGGACAGCAGGCGGCCCAGGGGTGTGTCCGGGGTACAGGAAATCAGTGCGCAGAGAGCTCATCGCGGTGGGTTCAACGCCTCTCTTTCCTCTAAATGATATGAATGCTATTAAACAATTTCCCACATAACTATTCAGCAGTGAGAATAAAACTAGACAGTGCAGATATGATCAATTTGATCCTTCTTTTTTTTTTTCTCAAATGTTTTCATTACATAAGACAGCAGTGGCTTTTTAGTAACTGGAACTTATCCCATCTCTATTGCATAAACTGAAGGCCCAGGAAATCCATCAGAAAGGGTTCCTCCGGAAGCGACACCGCCTCCCTGCCTGGAGCGACTGGCGTTGTCACCGGAAGTGGCAGGGGGCTGCACAGCTCTATATTCTATTTCCAGCTCCCTCTCTGTCCTCTGTGACCTGTGGTGACTCATCTCTCTTTCTTAGAGTGACTCAAAATTCTCTTCAGAAGTTCTCTGTTTCATCCTCTATCATAATCCTTTCCTGTGATAATAAGATACAGAATGTCTTTTGCAGTTCTTTCTTCTAACTGTACAAAAATAAGAAATTATTGGCTCTTCCTATCTATAGCTTGAAGTGAAATGCCATTAAATTCATGGAATTTAATAATGAAAAAGTGATGAAGATGCTATAGATAACATGAGGGGTTTAGACACACACTTTTGACTTTGCTACTTGTCATGAAATTAGAGGACCTGCATTTGACCTTGGCTAAGGTCCAGATGAAGAGGCAGCACTTCGCCTGAGATCTCAGCCTTACCTCTAAGAGCCTGTCTCAGTTATTGTTCTCTTGTGGATGGGACAAAATACTGAGCACCCAAAAGCAAGGAAGGATTCCATCATTTTTCTATTCTCATCTAATTTTTTATCAGTGTCTTCTTTAGAAGCAATAATTAATTCTTTCATTATAGTTATCCTTTTTTTACTTCACAGATTATTTCTAATATGATTTCTTCTATACCTTTCTGCAGTTGTTTCTTTACTTCAGATGCTATTAATTCAGAGATTTCAGCCGTGTAATTCCCATTTTCTTTTGTGCTAGTGTCTCCTGCGTTTGTTCTGGGTGGGTTTGGGGGCTGAGGTTGCATTTTGCTCCTTCTCTTTCTCATTTTATATAGCACTGTCCTCTGCCCTTTGGTGCAGAGCTTTGCTGTAGTTATAACCTTGGCACCTACTAAAATTTGGGTCCAGATCTATGAAGTCTGAGCTTGTCCCAATGTGCCTGCCTTAGTTAGGTCTGGCTGTTGTGCTCAGCTTCTTTGTGCTACATTTCGTGGAAGTGAATCCATGAATGAGCAATATAGGAAAGATATAGATTGCATGAAGTAGATTCAAAGAGATATGCAGGAAATTAAAGTATCAATCACAAGCTGGCAAAAACATTTGAATGAAAGTGAAGATAGAGTTTCAGATGTTGAAGACACCATTGCAGCGAGTGAAGAGGTAAGAAAAGATCTTTTAAAAACAACTAGGATGCAGGAAAAAGTAATTCAACATCTATATGATGATGCAAAGATGAACCACGTTAGACTAACAGGCACCAATGAGAAAGAAGTCAATACAAATATTATAAAGAGAATATGGGCAGAAGTAATAACAGAAAACTTTCCAAATATGGGGAAATAATCTGACATTCAGGTAACCAAAGTATATAGAACTCTAAATAATATCAACCCAATTAAAAACATACCCAGATATATAATAGTCAAGATCCCAGAAATCCAGCAGAAGAATAATATACTAAAAGCCACTAGAGAAAAGAAACAGATCACATTTAAAGAAAAATCCATCAGCATAACAGCAGATTTCTCTTCACAAACCATGAAGTCAAGAAAAGCATGGAGCAGAGTACTTCAAGTCCTCCATGAAAATAAATTCTAGCCCAGACCGCTATACCCTGCAAAACTCTCTTCAACTTTGATGTAGAAGTGAAATACTTCTAGGACAAAGAGCAACTAAAGAACTTCACTATGACAAAGCCAACCCTACACAGACTACTAAATGATATGCTAGAGAGGGACCAAAGGGACCAGAACTCCATGAATGAGAATAGAAAGAACCCACGAAGTAGGGTAAACAAGTAAACAGAAGAAAAAGGGATATACAACAGCAGGCAAATAACATGTCAATTATAAGTTAAAATCAAGAAAGGAAAAGTTCATTTAGTCTACAATATGTGGAGGTTTCAGTCCCTACTCAGCTGGCTCCATGGCAGAGAGGCACATGGCAGAGGGCAGCAGGTCATGGTGGTGGGATACAACAAAGAGGAAAGGGAGGGGCAGCGGCTGCAGCAGTCAGCAGGCCTCTTTTCCTCCTTTATATCTGTCTCAGTAACTCTTCTCTTGTTGTTGGAACACATACCTGACACTCAAAATGAAGAAGGAAAGGTTTATTTAGCTCACTGTTACTGGCGGTTTCCGTCCATACTCAGCTGGCTCCAAGGCAGAGCGGCACAGGGCACAGGGCAGCAGTTCATGGAGGCAGAAGGAAGCAAAATAGCAAGAGCAAAAGGGGAGGAGCAACAGCAACAATGGCAACAGAAAGCAAGTCTGTCTCCCTTGTGTTGTATTCAGGCTACCCGGCCCAGGCTGGGTATAATACTCATACCCATAATCCCAGCAGCACTTACACTCATAATCCCAGTGGATCACGAGTTAATCACAAAGTCAAGAAGCCCACCCCATGATTGCATGAGTTTTTTGGGGGACAATTAGACACAAACCATAACATTCTGCCCCTTGACCCCCAAAGTCTTATGCACATTCCTTTGTGCAAAAGGCATTTTAGTCCATCTCTAAGAATTGCCAAAGTCCTAATAGTTTCAGCATTGCTGAAAAGTCCAAGTCCCAAGTCTCCAAGATCAAAATCAAACTTTTTACTACAAGCCCCTATACAGATGAAAAATTACATACTTCCAACATTCAATGGCACAAGAAAAACATTACCACTCCAAAAAGTACACATAGTGGTGGAATACAAAGCACTGGGACCAACACAAGTCCAAAATCCAGCAGGGCAAACATTAAATCCTATAGCTCCATGTGTAACACCTGAAGCAATCTGTGATGAGTTGTGAGCTCCAAAGGCCTTGCATGGCTCCACCCCTACGGCACATCTGGTGGAAGCTTCCATTGCTTCTCTCTTAGGTTGGCTTTGCTCTCTCTTTGTAGTTCCCCTTAGATGATCCACAGTCCTGGTTTGTTCAAACTTCCGGGGTTTCCACTGAATAGACTTCTCATTCACAGCTTCGCATACTTCCCTGCCAGGAGCACACTGCCTGGGCTCCCAGGCCTTCTTCTGAAAGCTAGGTAGAAGCTATCTTAACCTCAGAACTCCTACATTCTACCTTGAGGAAAAAGCCAAAGAGCCCCATGTTCCAGAATGGCAGCAATAGCCACACCAGGTTCCACAATGGCACTGTCATAGATAATTTGCTCCTGGGAATCAGGGTCAGAGTGCTCAGTGATCCAGGCACTCAGCCTCTACAGCCAAGAGAGAAGAAAACTTGGCTACTGCTCCAGCTGGCAGCACACCTTGACATCATCCATGTGGCACTGGTTTTAGGTACATGCAGAATGCAGGAGTTCTGAGGTTAAGAAGGCTTTTGCCTAGATGATGCCAAGGTCTGCTGCCAGCTGGAGCAGTAGCCAGGCTTTCTTCTCTCGTGGCTATAGGGATCAAGTGCCTGGATCACTGAGCACTCTGACCCTGATTCCCAGGAACAAATTCTCTATGCCAAAGCTGTTCTGGAACCTGGTGTGGCTGCTGCTGCCATTCTTGAACAGGTGGCTCTGCGACTCTTTTCTCAAGGCAAAGTTCTTCATCCTGCAATTTTGAGGGTGCAGAGGGTGCAAACCTGCTGCCTTCAGTGATTTCCTTGGGCCCTGGTTTTGATTCTCGGGTTCCTTCCCAGCAATGGAGATACTCTCAGCTCCTTCTCTGCAGTAGATAGCTTCCTGGTGCTTCCTTTCTGGCCAAACTCACAGCATTTTAAATCATCCCATTGGGCTCCTTGCTCTTGCTTCTCAACATAAATCTGCCTAAAAGCCCCCGATAACAGCAATGCTATTGCCTCAATATTTGGCTGCTTTGAGTTATCTTCTGAAAGATTAGTCAATCCACCATGCTTAATCTCAGTCTCAGGCAACATCTCTGGACACAAGCAAAATGCAGACAAACTTTTGGCCATGTTCTAACACAAATCATCTGGAGTTCAACAACCAACGCAGTCATTCTTCACAACAAAAACCTCCCCAGGTTGGGTTTTACAGGCAGGATTTCTATTAGTCTTCTGCCCACCTGGAAGAGTCTTCAGGTACAGCTGAGCAGCCCTCAGGTGCTTTATCTGCACTGCACTGCATGGAAAGGCCACCAGACAGAGTGGCCAGCAGCTTTCAAAACAAAACCAGAGGAAGGGGGTTCCAGTGGGACACCTGTGAAAGCCCGAGATTCATTTAAATTGTTTTCATAAAGTCAAATGCTAGTAGGAGTGAATAAAGTTTGAAGAGTGCAATGGACACTATGGAAAGGGAATAAATAGGTTCACAAGAAAGGAATGGCTGAGAAGGGGCAGACAGGTGAGGGCAGGGCAAAGACACATCGATGGACATAGGCAGGACAGGTTGGACCATTGTGCCGTAGTTTCTGCTGTTCTGTGGAAAGCAGCAGTTAATGTTTAATTTTTTTTCTCTTCTTAATTTCTTATAACTTTTTTTCTTTTTCCAATTTTACATGCATATATCTGGTAATCTAAATAACTAATTTGAAGACAACACTGCAATACAACAAATACTGTTGAATTCACACTATTTTGTTGAGTGACATTCTGTGTCACTTTTAAATTTTTTTAACTTTATTTATTTATTTATTTATGTTATGGCAGGCTCAGGCTGCCCTGGGGGTGGGGCTGGTGCAGCATGTGGTGCCCGGATCGAATCTCGGTCCCTGTGGTTGGCTAAGCAGCCACTTTAGACAGCTGAGCCATCTCGCCAGCCCCTAATTTCTCAATTATCATTATTTTGTATTGCTTTTAAAAAAGGTAAAATGCTAGGAATTGAACACTAGCGGCCAGTTTAAACTCTTGTTTGTTACACAGATGGCCCCAGCAGGGACTCTGTCTCTAGAATCACTCCAGGATGACGTTGATGCGGCAGGGACAACAGCCAGCCATGGAACAGAGCAGCTCAAGAACCCTTGTTTATTTTTGTTTTGGTAAAGCTAACAAAATATACAGACATTCTCAGATAATTCAAAGTTACGCTTTTATACGCTTTTTTCTGAGCACGGTCTAAAGGCCAGCACATGTGGTATACATATGGTATACATATAAACCTGCATCTAATATATGTTATATAAAGGGCTAATTTGACATCTCCAATGGCTAATTTAATTGAATGTCAGTATTGGGAGCACTGTCACTTTTATAGAGTAGACACTGAGTTCATATTTATGAAGACCAAAAGGAATAAAAAAAAAAACAAAAAAAACGCAGCTATCACTTCTCCTCTGTGTATACCGCGGTGCTCGGCTCTCCCCTTCCATCTGCTGTAATCCGCCCCGGATCACAAGGGCGGGGTTCGGCTCTGTGCCTGCTCCCCGCCCCCCCCCACCCCCCACGAGCTGGCTGCGCCAGGCTGGAGCCCAGGGCTGTGTCCTGCAGGTGCATTCTGCATGGCCAGGCCAGGCCTGCCCTGTGCCCCACCCCGAGCCCTCTCCTGGCTCTGTTCGCCTCCCTCGCCCCGCCCTGCGCTCTGTGGGGCACCTGGGAATGGGCGCCTGGCCCACCCCGGCCCGCTGCCCTGCCTGCTGGCACCGCCCATCCCTGGAGGAGGTTCTCCGGATGTGCTCCATGGAGGCTGCCCTGCCTTGACTGTCGGTTGCTTCCTGCCTGGATTTCTTGTGCTTTTCTTTGACCGTCCAAAGTTTAGAGCTGCACGGGCCAAGACTGGACCCTGCCTGGCCGAGTTTTACACTTCCCGAGTGCTTCAGGAACCTGAACGGAAGGAAATACAGGGAGACAAACAGGAGGGCGTGAGCTGTGGCTCCGAGGAGGCGATGGGCCTGCAGGTGCAGGGCGCCCTTGGCGTGTTCAGGTAGCGCAGTCACACAGTCGCCACCCCACCTGGGCCTCCGTCCTTGCGCTCAGGTGTGGGCTGCAGGCAGCCCACGGTGCCCTGGAGAGAGCGCTGGGCGCACGAGCGCCTGGCCGGCCGGCTGCACCTCACAGCTCGGTGGCCCCGGCGTCTGTGGCATGGACGCCCACGCGCCCTGGCTGGATGCTCCGAAGGCAGCGCGCGCACACACACCCACACACACACACACACACGGCAGCAGTTGGAGAGCGAGCATGAGGACGCGTCTTCATTGTCTCACATCCACAAGCAGCATTCGTGATGAAAGCACCTAATGAAGAAATTGCAGAGGGAGTTTTAAAAGTTTGATTTGATTTAATTAAAAAAAAAAAGTTTTTTCCTCAAGCCAAGCTACCCAGGGCTCTCCGGGCAGCCCTGCCAGCCATGCGAGGCCTGCTGGCTTCGTGCCTGGCTGGCTGAGGAAGCTGCGGAGGGTGCGAGAGTGGTGCAAGGCCTGCAGGGCAGCGCAGCCCACCCCCGGGGCCACGTTCCCAGAGTGGGCCAAGGAAACACTGCGAGCTCCAGCGCAGTGCGCCCTGCGCCGCGTGGCCGCGTGGCCACGTGGCCGCATGGCCTGGGCATGGTTTCCACCTTTCCATTACTGACTGGAGGAGGAGGAGAAGCGTGAGGAGCGTCTGCTCTTGTGAAACACAGAGCGAAGGGCAAAGCCGATAGTTGGCAAGGAAACCTTGACCCTAAATCACCAGTGCCAGCTGAGTAGAAAAATGTTTTTTAAAAAATTAAGTTCGTAGATGCTCCTGGCCTTCTGCCTCCCAAGATGAACGGAGGCAGTCAACTGGAAGTGTCCTCACAGGGCCTTGGGTGCCCGCCAGAGGCAAATTTCAAAGGCCAGTGTGCTCTCCCAGCTCCTCACCTATTAATTCCACATCAGAAGATAAAAAGATTTTAATTATGTTACATAACGCAAAAATGTAAATTTGAAATTAGAATGTTCTGGAGCATTGGCCTGGCAACACAGCTCAGCAGTCTAAAGCGCCTGCTTAGGCAAGCTCGGGTACCGAGGTTTGATCCCCAACACCACATGCTGTGCCAGCCCCACCCCCAGGGCAGGCTGAGCTGGCCATGACATAAATAAAGTTAAAAAATAAAAAAATAGTAAAAACCTGGAGCATTTATATCTGATTGAAACAAAGAAAAACAAAACATAACCTTACAGTGGGCAAGAACGAGGCGCAGTAAAGGAGGGCACGGGTGTGGCCCTCATAGGACCCCCTGCAACAGCCACCAGGCAAGGGTGTCTGGGACACACGCTCTGCTGTTGATCTAGACCTCTGTGAGCTTAAAAAGCAAGAACTTCTAAACCCGTTATTCTCAGAGAACCACAGACAACCCTCTTCATGACCCTTATATTCTGAGTAATTATTTTTAGTGATTAAAATAACATATTCAAGCTGTGTGTGGCACCCTGCAATATATAAGTGATTGCTACACTCCCAGCTGAGGGCCAGCATGGCCTCTCTGTGCCAGTCAGAACCATTCCAGGCACAGAACAAGAGCTGTTCACCAATGACAGGCATCCGAGGTGAAACTAGGAAGCGAGAGTGCTGGCTGTGACAGGGACGGGGGAGGATGACAGGGATGACAGACCTGTCTGGGGCTCCATCTTCAGCACCGGTGCCCTTGGCAGCCCGCCTGTTCAGTACTAGGACCCGACAGCCGAGAACCCACCGGTGGCTCTAAAAGCAGGAGTGGGTCCCTTCCCGTGCAGAAATCGGAGCCCTACTTCCTCATGGAGCCGGGGACTGCTTTCTTCACAGCCGAGAAGAAGTAACGGCGGGAGGCTGTTAGGCACCTGTCCACGCAGCTCCTATCCCTGGTCATTCTGCGCAGGCAGGCACAGCCAGCCTCACAGCTGTCCCTCTGCCTGGGTCGGTGGTGTCCAGTTACCTGTGAGCCTGGCACTGTGGTCCCTGGAGCTCCGCCCACCGCGCCCAGCACCAGCGGCCAGTGGGTGGCGCTGGTGCCAGTGGAAGGAAGCCCAGGTGCACCTGCTGTGCCCCCTAAGGCGCTGCCCACTCACCTGGCACAAGAGCGTGCGTCCCAGGCATGCCTGTGAGCAACACGCAGCAGGAGGGCCACAGAGAAAATGCAGAATGACGGGGTGGTGGCAGGCCCAGAGCCGTGACAGTGCTGTGAGTCCTCGGCAGCAGCCGGCTCTCTCTTGGCAGCCTAAGGAGCAGGTCCTGTGCGTGCTTCCATTTAATGGAAGAAGGGACAGGAAGTCACCAAGACTGAGTGGGCAGCCCGGGAAGGGCAGAGATGCGCTCAGATCCCCCAAGTGATGTCCCAAGATGGACCCTCCAGCCACGCTAGATCTCCTGCCTCACCGCCTGATTTCAGGGCAGCTCTTCGAAAAGCCAAGCTCTGCACAGTTATAAGAAGAAACCCACCTAGACGGGGTGGATGCAGTGTTTGCTCATGGGATCAGCCTCCGTCCCCAAGATCACATGTCCCCCAAGACACTTTCGGCCCTTGTGTGCTGCCAGCATCACAGACGTGGGTGACACACGTGGCCTCTAGCTGTACCTCCTGGGCACCACACCAAGAAGCAGCAAGAAGAGCAGCACCCAAGGGGCAAGGTCGGCAGGGGCTGGGGTAAGAGCGCTTCCAGCTTCTCCACCAGAGAACACAGCAAGCGTCTGCTCCCCGAGAGCGCAGAGAGGTGTTCGAGGGGCCTGGTGCCCTTCCATGCTGCACTGCAAGAGGAGCAGGAAAGGGGCAGAGCTGCTCCTGGGGCGACGAGCCACATTGTTTCGTGCTAGCTGGAGGAGCAGACTCTAGGCAGGACCTACAAATACAGAAGACTTTACAGAGTGGCTTACAGCAGTGGCCCACAGAGCCTGGTGTGGGCAGGTGGAAAGGGGCCGACTGTGTGCCAACATGGAAGAACCAGCCAAAGGCTGGGAGTTTAGTGGGGGTCAGGAGGCTGAGGATGGGCGCTGGAAGCCAGGAGCCGATGTTCAAGGTGAAGGCAGAGACTGGAGCCCTGCAGGAGCAGTCAAACGCCAGCCTTCTCTCCTCGTTTCCCTTGTATAGCCTTCTGGCAACAGCCCCCCTCGGGGTGGGTCTCACGCCCAGAGACGTGCTGAGCTAATGTGGGAGGATGTGTCACACACACCAGCCCTGCAGAGGCCGCAGCAGGGCTCTCTGTCCCAGCCTGCAGTGGGGTGCAGTGATAGCAATGCTGTGCTCTTACTCTCATGTCCGGCTCTTGTCCATGTGCCTGGGCTGGAGAGGAAAACTCAGCAGGCCACGCTCCACTGACAGCCAGTAGGACAGGGCTCGCTGCTCTCTCATGCAGCGAGGAAAGCCACTCAGGCCCAGTCTCGGTCACACACTGTGAGCCACCCCTGCCCAAGGGCCACGGCCTGGCCACTCCTAAGGGAGTCCTCACCCAGCTGAAGGAAAGCTCTGCCATAGTTCTCCAAGGAGATCCACATAGCTCTGTGTTTTACAAGAAAGAACAGAAGTCCCTGCCATGTCCCAGGCTTTGCAGCGGGAACTGCGCCAAGCGGTAAGCTGAGCAGCTTGGAC
>PVKN010038634.1:0-11075 GCA_004027915.1 Capromys pilorides
TCGTCGCTGCGGGGGCTTTCGGGAATGCATCAGACTGTCTTCCTTCTCTCTTGTTTTTAGTGGAAGCTGCCCTAATTCCCCATGGGCACTTAGCAACAGTATTTTCCTTTAAAACTTGCAAGGCCTCTAAGTAAAATGAACCTATTTCTTCCTGAAAGATCACATTTTGGTAAGATTTTTCTAAAGAAGAATCTAAGCACACTCTACAGACTCAAGTTTCCAAGCATTTGGAAGGGCTGTATTTGTGTGTGTGTGTGTGTGTGTGTGTGTGTGTATGCGTGGGAGCAAGTGTATGTATGTATGCAGATGGGTATATGTGTATACGTGTACATGTGTGCATGTGTGTGTGTTCTACCTCTGAGGATCATCCTTAAGTGTGTTCCTGTGTGTGTCTGTGTGTGCACCTGTGTGTACCTTTATGAGTGCCTGTGTATGCCTGTGTGTATATGTGTGCCTGTGTGTATGCATGTGTGTACCTGTGTGTCTCTGTGTGTGCATGTGTGTTCACGTATGTGCATGTGTGTTCACATGTGTCTCTGTGTATGCCTGCATGCACATGTGTGCATATGTGCATGTGTGTTCACATATGTGCCTGTATGTGCATGTGTGTTCACGCGTGTGCCTGTGTGTGCACTTCCTCCGAGGATCCATCCTTCAAGCTTGTATCTAGAGCTGATCTCACAGCTGACTCCGTTCAAATGGGAAGTATTTGACTGTAAAGCTACAGAATCTGACTCTTCTGCATTTGGCGTTTCTCCTACTACTTCTAAACTTCCTGGGTACGTCCCCTAAGTCCCCCTCTCTGGGAAGTTCAAGACCCTGCCCTGCAGCTGGATCTTGTGATGCGGGGCTGCGCCAGTGGCCGCTCCTCTAGTAGGCATTTCTAAAATTGTGGTGTCAACTTGAATAAGAAAAACCCAGCTGATTGGCCTAGCACAGCATCTGAGGAGGGGCTAAGGACCGAAGCCGCACCCTGGGCATGAGTGGCACCAACCAATAGGCTTGGAGCTTGCATGGAATGAAAAGGGAAAGAAGGAGGGTCCCCCCTCCGCCCCCCCGACCCCGCCTCGCTGGAGGTTCCCCAGCCTTTGCCATCATCTTGGACGTCCGTCTCCAGGTTTCCAGCGCGGGCTCCTCGCCCATCCAAGGCGACCCTTCAGCTTCCCTACAGGCACTTGCATGGGACTCTGTAGCGCTCCAGGCCGTCAGCAGGCCGGATCCACCCCCACTTCCACAGATGGCCGCATTGCACTCTTCCACCCGATCCTGCGGGCTGCATTGTAAGCCTGCCTAGTAAGTGCTTTATATGTATTTTGTACTAAATCTGTTCCTCTGGTGAACCCTGACTGATGTGATGTTATTTGATAAGTAGAAGGGAACCCTGAATCAACCGAACTGAAGCTCTAGAAGCAGATTCGGAAGAATTCGCCCCGACGCTGATGCGCATGCTCACCGGAACACAGTTGCAGGGCTCGGGCCTGGGATTGGACCCGCCACCTCTGCAGCAACCGAACCATCAGCGGTGCTCCCTGAAGGGCGGCACTGTGGCAGCGCTGGAGCAACAGCCCTGAGCCATGTGAAGCCACATGAAGCCAGCGTCTTTCTGAGCACAGGGTCCTAGAATTCAGATGTTACCACGCCTGCAGAATAAGAGGGATGGCGGCCCAAGCAGAGGGTGCAGGGTCTGCACGTAAACAGATGCAGAGGCAGAGAGCAGGAGAGAGCAGCCTGGGGGACAGGGGAGTGGCGGCATGAAGGGGGCGGGCAGGGGCCCTTCCATTCGGGCCGCTAGGGGCTCCCCGGACGGGCTCCTGTGGCCCGGCCCTTGCGCACACGCACTGCCTGGTGCTGACAATCCCATGTCTGAACTTGGGCTGTGGCCCCTGAGGCGGAAGGATTTTCTGCGTCCCGCAGTCTTCTTAGCTCTGCATAGTCAGAGACAGGAAGCAATGTAAACTTAAACCCGTTCTTTCTCTAGGAACCGAGTCGCAGGCCACAGCAAGCCCAGGCCAGGCATCCCTGTGGGGTAGAAGGGAGCGGCCACTGGTGATTGTCTGAGGGTGAAGCCACCAGTCACTGCCATGGGAACCAGCGCCAATTCCACAGAATCCGGCCCACGCCCCAGCCTCTCACCAGCAATCAAGGGGCGGCCGGATGCAGCTAGTTCTGGGTGACTTAGTTCTGGGGGATGCGACAAGAAGCGGAAAGTGCGCCATGCCGCTGCAGGGGTCCCTCCCACGCTGCCAGTGGGACCTCTGCAGAGTCTGTCTTGGCTTCAGCTACCCCGCTAGCTTGGCCTGAATCAAGGCCTGCCAGACGTGGGCCCCAGACATAGGCCCCAGGGAGGTTCAGCCCCCCTGGAGATCCCAGCCAGTTATGAATGGTCGTGCTGCACCCCAGCATCCCACAGAGAAGCTGGACTCTTCCCGTGGCCGGCCAGCGTTGGTGCTTATTTGTGTGAACCAAAACAGAGATCCATAGGGATTCTGCCCCCGAAAGACTATGTAAGCAAAGAGCAAATAACCACAAAGGAGAGACACATAGCTATAGGAATACCAAGAAGAGACCAAAGCCTAACGCCCCAAGAAGCAGGGAGCTCTTGTCTCTGACTTGTAAATCCAGGAAAGCTGGGATTCAAGGCTGGAGGTAGCAGCTTCTCCTGCTGGCGCCCTGCTGCTCTTCGATCCCTTGCAAGGGACGTCATCAGCGAGCATCTGTGTGAACCTAGTGACAGGCGAATGGTGGAAGTCCTAGCGATTTGTCGTCTGCGTTCACCAAAGTAGCTGCGCACATTCCTGAGCCTGCCTTATTCCTCAATAACAGTGAGCTGCTTCTGGGGCTCTGGGCTCACTTGGAGAGAGGCTCATCTTCATGAGACCTCAGAAGCTACCTTTATCGGGTCTTCTCAACCTTTTTTTTTGGCCCCAACTCACAAGATAAAACACATAGCCGTGGACCACACATTGTGTTCAGCCTGTTCCTTAAAATATTTATTTAGGGCCAACCTAGGCTGCATAGTGAGTTCAAGGCCAGCCTGAACTATATAGTGAAACCCTGTCTCAAAACAAACAAATGCAAATATTTATTTTGGAAATGTATATGTCTTTAAGTTCTTCTAGAGGCCAACCCACTCTCCCCTGTTAGCTTACTCAAATCAGTGCAGTGTGTATTTGCACAAAGCCTCATCTCTGGAGGCAGCGTTCTGGCTAACTGACTTCTGTCTCAGAAACAGCTGCCTTACGCAAAACACACAACATGGCCCACAGGATGGCGGTTTTCCTCTTTTTATAAATTCCAAGACGGTTCGGCTTGGTCACGTGGGCGCCCCTAAGTGGTGGCGACCTCAGCAGCAGACCACCGCACGCGTGAGAAAACAGATTAAGAGACACGACCCTTGGTCAAATTCATGGTACAAACCAATCGAAACTCACAAGGTGACTACCAAGTGCCTGGAGTGACAGGTCCTGTGTAGGCGGCCAAGCGCCCCGCCTCGTTCACAGCACCCATTCACAGCACGGGTTTCTGGGCGCGGCCCAGCACGGAGTGCACTGTGGCTGAAGCTCCCTGCTCCTCAGCTCCTCCAAACAGTCCCCACCTATGTGTGGACAGTAAGCGCTTTGCCGTCCCAGGACGCGTTGCTAAAGCGCTTCTGCCTTGGCAGTCTTCACAGATCCGCCTCTTGCAAGAGAGGCCAGGATTGTCCACCAGGAGCTGGCGCAATGCTTTTCATGTGGAGGTGCACAGAGACTTTGCAGTGGGTTTTCTAAAATGCTCCAGCCCTGGGGCTCTATGCACAGCTTCCACTCTGTCTTAGTTACTCTTCTCTCTCGTTGCTGGGACAAACACCCTACACTCCAAATGAGGGAAGGAAAAGTTTATTCAGCTCACAGTTACTGGAGGTTTCAGTCCATATTCAACTGGCTCCAAGGCAGAGAGGCACATGGCAGAAAACAACCTTTCATGGTGGCAGGCAAGAGCAAGAGCACTGGGAGAGAGCTAGGAGCAGCTCTAGCAACTAACTTTTCTTCCTACCTTACACTGAAATGCAAATCACCCACCCCAGAGGAGAGGCAGCACCCACGTCCACAATAATCAATTACGAATTCCAGAAGCCACCCCATGACTGCATGATGCTTTGGGGGGACACCTATGCACAAACCATAACACATTTCTTACTTTTCTCCTGCAGAAAGAGTTGGCTTCTAGAAGTTTCCCCCATACCCTGTGCTGTTCCTTGATGAATAGTCATGGTCACAAGATCAAGCGCAGATTTTGAGGGTGTCAGACTTCTGTTCCTGACCATGGCAGAATGACAGGAATGGAAGTGCCTCTCCCCTTCACATTGGGGAAACACATACAGGGATGGTTGTGACATTCTGACAGTAGAGAGAGACACAGAGACAAAGGGAGAGGGCAGGGAGAGAGAGAGAGAGAGAGAGAGAGAGAGAGAGAGAGAGAGAGAGACAGAGAGAGACAGAGAGAGACAGAGAGACAGAGAGACAGAGAGACAGAGACAGAGAGAGATCCCAAGAAACGGGAATCATCCACCATCCCCTGGGCTTACAACTGCCGCAGCTCACAGCCTGGAGAAAGTTTCCATCTTAAAGTGAGCTGTGACATAAAATCTGGTAGCCATATGATCAGCCACCCAGAACCTAGAGTTCAAAGAAGTCAGTGAAGCTGGCATCCACAGAGAAGATGCCAGACAGAGCTCTGGAACTTGGCAGCATTCCCTGGCCACTTTAGCTGAGCACGGAGCTATGCTCAAGGGAGAGTACGGACAGACAGACACCAAGTCATAACACGCCAAAGCATGTGCGCTACCAGACCACTGAGTAGAGACAGACGGCAACTTCCCTAAGGCAGGAGCTCCCACATCCTGCTGAGAGACACCCCTGAAAAGCCCCAAGTAACCCGACAGTTAATGTTTTAAGAATGAGTGCTTTCCCCTTAGGTTGAGAATGGGATCTTACCGCTCACGTTTCTATCCCTCCCTGTCCTGGCATCCAGGCCAGTGTGGCAGGGTAGGGGCAGAAAATGAAGCCAGATGAATCAGGGAAAAGGAAAAAACTGGCTTCACTTGTAGATAAACGATGATCTCGGTGAAAATGCCAGGATCTAAGAAAAGCTATAAAAAGGAATGAATCCACTTAGAAAATGACACAATAAAAGGTCAATGTATAAATGTAAGTTATATATGTATTTACCAATAGAGAACAAGTAGAAATGGGGAGTAAAAGGTTTTTTAAACAATCTATAGTACTATCAAGATATAAACTAAGTTATACATTTTAAAAATGTATAGCATTTGTACATTGAACACTGTAACACAGTATAGTTGGTTTTTTTTGTTTTTGTTTTTGTTTTTGTTTTTTTCGAGATAGGGTCTTGCCATGTAGTTCAGTAGTTCAGGAGGCTAGACTTGGACTCACTATGTAGCCTAGCCTGGTCTTGAACTCATAGTGATCCTCCTGCCTCAGCCTCCCCAGTGCTGGGATTATACACAAGTGCCACCACATGTGGCTAGAGAGTGATTTTAAAACATCTACGTAAAAGAATATGTATGCACATATGTCCAACATCACTAACATAAGAAGTCTCCCAAAAACGATTGAAAGAGTCAGTGCAGCTCTAATCAATATTCTAAGTGGATGGTTTTAGAGATTGGCAGGGTCATCCGAGCTCTTGGAGGAATATCCGCTTGTCTCGCTCAAGGTCGTGTGAGCTAGCACCCCAAAACGTACATAGGGCCTCCTTTCCCCACAGCGGTGCTGCCCTTTGTCATTAGCTGATGCTTTCATTTCTTGATGACACTGTCCTTTCTGGTCTACAACGGAAGTTCAGGGCTGCTTTAATTTCTACTTCTCCCCTATTTCTCCATATATTTATTGATCATTTGTATTTCTTTTGAAAAATATTCTCCCCATTTCAAGTGCTTATTTGTGTGTGTGTGTGTGTTGTTGTTGTTGTTGTTTTGTTTTTTTAAAATATGTGCTTCCCGGAATAACCAAAACAACCTTAAAGTGAAAGAAAATCTGAGGACCTAAGCTTCTTGGTTCCAAGACTACTTAAAAGTTTCATTAATCACGACAGCACAGGCCTGCTGTAAGGGTCCTTGTCTGACAGAGCAGAGGACAGGATGAAATCTAGCCATGGGCCACACACGAACAGTGAAGATATTTTCAAGGAAAATGCAGCCACAACCTTTCACTAGGGCATTGTCCCCTTCTCAACATGCGGCACCAAGGGGACTGGTCCACCTCACAGCCCAAGAAAGAGTCTCGGGCTTCTCTTCTTGCCATTTATGAAATTGAGCATTGGATATATCTTAGTTACTATTCTATCATTGCTGGGACAAATACCCAACACCCAAAATGAAGGAAGGAAAGGTTTATTTAGCTCTCAGTTGCTGGAGGTTTCAGTCCATACTCGGCTGGCTCCAAGGCAGAGAGGCACAATGCAGAGGCCAGCAGTTCATGGCAGCAGAACAGCAATGAAATGGTGACAGAGGCAACCAACCAACCAGGGCAGCAGAGAGCAACAGCATGAGTCTGTCTCTCTGTCTCTCTTTATATTACATTCAGGCTCTCTGCCTCAGCCTATCCACCTTAGGCCACACCCATAATTCCAGAAGGACTCAGACCCATATTCCCATCAGTACTAAAACACATAATCCCAGTGGATCATGACTCAAGTCTCAAACTCTAGAAGTCCCCGCCCCATGATCGCATGGTGGGGCGGGGGGGGGCAACTAGACATAAACCATAACAGGGTAGATTACAAAACGAAATGTAAAAATTGAGACCTAAATTTCTAGCCATTAGAAGGAAAAAGAATAATGAGCTAGGTGAGACGAAAGCATCTTCAGTGAAGCCTCGAAAACAAAATGACAAAAGAAAATGGGAACGGATTGGACTCCATCACAGTGAGATGGTTTTGACCTTCCAGTGACACTGTTAAGGACGAGAAGATGATACTCAAGCCACACATTGGAATAAAGTATAAAAAATGTAGTGTTGGATCACATGTATTTAGAAGTCTTATAATTCAGTATTAGGAAGGCAATGACCTAATAGCAAAATTGGCAAAGGATTTGTACAACCTTTCTGCACAAGAAGTTATGAATGGCAAAGGAGTGCTCAGGAAGAGGCTCTGCGTCATTTGTCACCATTTGTGGCCTCTCACAAGGCTGAAGTAGATGGAGCATTTGCGCAGTCATCCTACCCCTAGGTGTCTGCATGAAAGAAGTGGAAATGTACAGCTTCTGATTTATCTGCACACGAAGGTTTATTGCTTCACACTAACTGGTGTGAAATAACACACATGCTCTCCGGCTGTCGGATGCAGAGAGCTAACTGTTACGTCCACACTGCAGGACTCTGCACCGTAATAAGAGGGAACCAAGTGCCGGGAGGTCCAGCACGGTGACAGATCCCGGTAGTGTCCCTGAGAGAGAAGCAAGACACAGGAGGAGCCGTGGCGCATGACCCATAGACAAGCCACAGGAGAGTGGATCTTACCCAGGGACAAGAAGTCGAACACTGGCTCCAAAGCTGGAGAACCGAAGAAGACACTAGTTGGTTGAAAAGGGACAGAGGGCACTTGTTTTAAAGATACAAGTGACTTGTGTCACAGGTGGTGATGGTGCATGCATAAATGCGTTTTTCAAAGCTCATCACACTGTTCTGCTAAACTGGAACATTTTAATGAGTGCAAATTATACCTCGATAAAGTTAGCAAAAATGAATCAGGAAGACAAAAGAGAAAGAGGGAGAAGTCGAGAAGGAGCTTACCTACCGTGCAGGGAAAGAGAAAGATCTCAGGAGAAATCTTAGTCACCAAAGTACCCTGATTAATGTGTCCCTCTGTCAAGTCGGGGGTGAGGCGGTGTGATGGATGGATCTCAGGAGCGCGATGCTCTCATCGCCAGCAAAGTTCAAGTATTATCAATTGAGCTTAAGAGCAAAGAAATTAACAGGCATAAACTGGATGGGAGATTTAGTGCAGGAAGAGGCAGCAGTGAAATCAGACGCACCCTGATATCGGGGAAGAACCGACCCCCAAGACTGACTGTCCATGATGCAAAGGAAAACACTGTCCCAAGCCGTCTACCAATCTCATCACAATGCTGGAAATTAACAATTTGAGGAGAGTTTATTCAAGAAAAATTGGCTGGGTCTTAGCCCGGGCAGAGGATTCTGATTCCACCTCTCTCCCTCCAGTGGGGCAGGTGAAAGCTACCAAGTACCGCAAGCCCTCCTCGCCTAGGTGTCCACCTCAGAGAAGGGTAAGCATGGGCCTATGCCAAGGTCCACACACAAAGCCACAACTGCCACAACGTGGGGAGAATCCAAATGTCTACAGTGGACAGACAGACAAACAAACAGGAAGTGTGGCATCTGCATAATGGGGTGGTGCCGCCCACGGAGCCAGGGAGGATTGACGCCAGCTATGTAGCATGGGTGGAAGCACATGGCAGGAAAGAGGCCAGGTTCAAAGACCACACACTGTAGGGCTCATGGCTGGGAAACGCGCAGGACAGCGCTCTACAGAAACCGCGTGGGTGCTCGTGAGCACAGACTTCCCATCTGATGGGAGAAAATGCTCTAAACTTGAGATATACAAGAAACGGCGTGGCGTACTGCAGAGACAGCCACGCTAGCCAGCACGGTGGCCCACGCCTGCATTCCTAGTGTTCTGAGAGGCTGAGACAGGAGGAGCCCAAGTTTCAGCTGAGCCTCGGCACCTTAGCGATTTAGCAAGACCCTGTCTCAATAAACAAACAAATAAATAGGGCTGGGGGTTCAGCTCAGTGGGAAAGCTGCGGGCTCTAGTCTCACTACTACAAAAAATACTCATTATGTGTCCGTGAAAACTCTGTCCTTAAAAGTCTTCCACCTGTAGCTACCGGATGTGTAGTCCATGATGAGCTATTTAAGTAAAAGACACAGCAAAACCGTTAGAATGGCTACTGCAGGGAGGGGAAAAGGAGGAAGGGACCTGGGGACGGAGGAATTCCAGCCCAAACTCAGTGCCTGGTGTTCAGAAATGTTTAAATACAAAGCCTGGATCCCAGATGCTCAGGCACTCAGCCGTTTTCCCAGTGTCCCCCCTTGCCATCGTGGAATTCACCCTCGTTTCCTGATTTCTGTTCTAAGACTGTGCCTATTCATGTTTTTTTAGTGAGAAAATTAAAACTTGCCTCCAACACGCAGGGCAACTCCACAAAGCACCAACACTGAGTAGGTCCCCTGGCTCCAACAGGAAGTCAGGGAGACACGAGTTTGAGTGGCATGCCTGTCATATGACAGCTAAAGGACGACAGCCCTGAAGCCAAGGAGACCCCCCACCAGTCTCAGCGTATGACGTGGCACAGATATGATGTGACAATGAACCCCCTCAGGGACAGCAAGTAAAGCTCCATGTGACTTTTGCTATAACCCCCAGCCCCGGGGGCCGCCAACCTGGAGGGGCGGGCTGAGGTCAGACGCCCTGTCTCTCGGCAACATGGACCCTAGGAACGCCTGCAGTTCAGAAGGCAGGACGGTGCCCGAGGAGAGCTAAGCCACGCAGGGTGAGTTCACCATGGACATAAAGCAGGCCAGAACCTGCTTCCAACCCAGTAGAGACCCCAGCGCAGGTACAAAGCCGCCCGCGCGCTGAGCAGGCCGCAGTGGACAGGCTCCTCTGGGTGGGGTGATCCCAGCTCTACACGAAAGCCCAGCTGAGACGAGCTCTCCCTAGGGGCCACCTCCCGCCCACGGCACCGGACTCCACTCTAACACTCCGATCTCTCCCGTTTATCTTCACAGAGAAGTTCTTGTCGCTATTGTTTTGTCACAAAGCCCACGTCCCTAAAAAGGCGATGCAGATAAGTCTGAAAGTCCTCGCTTCCTTCTCTGGGGTGACAGCAAGCTGCTTGGGTGAGCTTGGGAACGATATGCGAGGGTGATTCTTCCGCTTCCCGTTGGGTGTCTGGTGGAACTGGGGCCAAGACAGGACCCAGGCGGGAAGTTCTGAGGGACGCGGTGGGTTACTTCTGTTGAGCACAAGGTCTCAGGGCTGGTCATGTGGGAGGAGGAGCGGGGACAGGGGAAGCACAGGTGCCGGCTGAGCAGGCGCGGAAGCGCATTCTGCAAGATGTGCTGCAAAGAAATGCGCTGGGTCTGGGCCCTAGGGACCCACGCAGCACGTGCGTGCGAGGCGCTCCTAGCACAGTGCGAGAGTGGAGCAGAGACTGTGGGCAGCCCGCACGGGGGAGCTTCCCTCCTCCTTGCCTCCCACGCGGCTTCCGCCCTGGAGCGCGCCCCACACTCCAGAGCGCGCAGGATTCTCCGTCCTCCTGCCCGTCCACTCACGCCCACGCCCAGTCGCTCACTGAGCCGCGTTCTCGGGTACAGAGCCTCTGCACGTCCGTCTGCCTCTTCTCTAAAGCACCACCCAGCCCCAAGGGCCCTAAAACATAAAATGCTCTTGCATGATTTTCTCCACGGGAAAAGTAACCATCGTCAAGTCTGTAGGATCAGAAAAATAACACCACGCCAGTTCTGAGCGAAAGCCAGAGGGTTTCCAGGCTGGGGCAGCGGCAGCACGTCCTCCGGCCACCCTCGTGTGGATGTCAGGCACCAGAGAAGCATCGACCCCTTTCACAGACCTGACACTGAGGTCTTCGCATCCCTGCCCCTTCAAGACATGGCTGCAGCGTCTCCTCTCTACTCTCGGTGGTCAAAGGACAGACCATAGGGCTGAGGAGGGAAAATGAGAAGCAGCTACACATTCAAGGGGTGAAGGCAGCCAAGGCACAGCTGTGGGGAGGCGGCACTGGGGGCGAGGCTATGAGCCAGACCTGCTCTACCGTGCTCCCCACAGCCGGCATCACGGACTGCACACCCCAGCTGTTTCAGAGGATAAACCAGGCATGGTGGCACATGCCTCCAGTCCTAGCACTCTCGGAGGCTGAGGCAGGAGAACCCAGGTTGAAGCCCAGCCTGGGCAGCTTAGTGACTTAGTGAGGTCCTGTCTCAAAATAAAAATGAAAAAAAAAAAAAATGCTGAGGATGTAACTCAGGGCAAAG
>PVKN010038635.1:0-10976 GCA_004027915.1 Capromys pilorides
TTGTTCCCCCATCCTTAGTTTCTGATAGGCAGGTCGTGAGATTGTTAGCTTCATTTTGCAGATTAAGAAGAGTCACTTGGGAACGTATAGTAAAGTCAAAAAACATTGGTGACCATCTACTGTAAGCCGATCAGCAGTGCAGTAGTGAATAAGGCCGGGAAACCCCATGGAGAGATAGACTGTAACACAGAAACATAGAATAAAAGAGATAGCTTCAGATAGTGCCAGATGCTCTGGAGGAAATGAAAGTGGGAGTGACCGGTGAAGGGGAGGGAGGGAGCTGCCTTCAGTAAGACAAACCCGTTAAAAAAAACCATAGTTACAACCATATATACATTTAAAAGGCCATAGTTACAGCTGTACACTTTACGAATCCCATAGTTATTTTTTCATTTGTGTATTTGGTACATGGTCTCACTACGCAGATCAGACTCGTGTTGATCCCCGTTTTCAGCCTCCCCAGCACTGGGATTACATGCGCCACCATGCGGGAATCTGTCACCGGCTCACCACTACCCGGGGCGGGGCCCAAGAGACTTGCAGGACGAGGGATGCACCCTGGTCCCTGCGCTTGCCGAAGCAGACTCTTAGTCCACTGAGCTGTCTCGCCAACCTCCATAGTTCGTATTGGACCCCTGAGTAGTGTCAGGCAGGCCCAGAGCAACATGGTTCCTAAATTATTCCATTTAATTCTCACAGCGACCCTACCAAGTAGATGCGGTTATTGTTCCTGTTTTGCAGAAGAAACTAAGATTCAGAGAAATGAACTGAGCAAGGTTGCGTACTATACCAGCAGGAAAGCCAGGATTCTCAAGCTCAGTTCATTCCAGCTTCACAGAGAGCATTCTGCGCTTACTCTGGCTACTTATTTATTTATTTTTGAGGCAAGATCTCTGGCTTGCCTCAAATTTTGAGGTAATTCACGCTGGCTTTCACTCATATGTAGCCCAAGCTGGCCTCAGCAATCCTCCTGCCTCATTCTACGGAGTACTGGGATTATAGGTGCGTGTGGCCACCCTGGGCTACTCCTTTTATTCCTGCTTTCTGCGGTAGCCTAAAAGTTCTTCAAGGATGAGAACTACATGCTCTTTTCTTTTGAGGATTGGGGACTGAGAATCAACTGAGCTAAATCCCTGGCCCCTACACTGCTCTTTCATATCACTATATCACTGTGCCATGCACATCAAAGGTACATAATAATCATTTGGTGAATGAATGAATATTTAAATGGTTATATTTTAAAAAGCCAGGACCCGGGTTCAATGACAGGTACTACATGCTGTGCCACTGTGCCAGCCACCAAAACCAGGCGTAGTGGCACATGCCTGTAATTCCAGTGCTGGGGAGGGTGAGATAGGAGGATCACTATGAATCTGAGTGTAGCAAGACCCTGTACCAAATAAATAATTTTTTAAAAAATTTTAAAAGCCAGACATCCAGCTATGCATGGTGGCCCACACCTGTAATCCCAGCACTCCAGAGGCTGAGGCAGGAGGGCTACAGTGAATTCGAGGCCAGCCTGGGCTAATTAGTGAGACCCTGTCTCAAAAAAAGAAAAAAGAGACTAAGGGGAGAAAAGTGATGTTTTGGTAAGACACAAAGCCAGCTTAGGGCAGGAGAGTGCCTGCCTGTAATACCGGCACTCAGCACTATAATCTCACCTGTAATCCTAGCACAGAGGCAGGAGAATCACAAGGTTGAGCCTAACCTGGGCAACTCAAAAATTTAACAAGAGCCTGTCAATAAAAAAAGAAAAAAAGGATGCTTAGAGATGCAGCCATAGGTCTGTGTGAAGGCCTAGGTCAATGGTGGCAAACATTTTAGAGCTTTCAATGACCATAAACAGCCCACTGCAACATGCGTGCCGTAGGTTCACCCTCGCCGAAGTTTTATTTTTAGGGAGGGGGCAGGAAGTGGTTGGACTGAAAAGCTTGGGTCCTGAGGTAGATGGAGAGTAGGTAACTTGATTTATAAGATGTTCTCCTGTTTCTACTGGAAATGCTCCCACCGGCTACCAGAGCAGTGTCACTGAATGCGGAATTAGAAGGGGTGCATGGTGGTCCCTAATCATATGGTATTTCCATCATAAAGATACAGAGGCATAAATAATCTTAACATAGACAGTAGTGAAATCTGGCTTTTAAAAATTGGAAAATGAGCCAGGCGTGGAGGCACACGCCTGTAATCCCAGTGGGAGATTGAGGCAGGAGGATCCTTGCAAGTTTGAGAGCAGCCTTAGCTACAAAGTGAGTTAAAGGCCAGCCTGAGCTGCATAGGGGGACCCTGTCTCAAAAAGGCAAAAGAAAAAGGGGGGATGGTATTTAACTTGATTTTTAGTATATATAATTGCAAGTTAATATAATTTAATTTTTGAGAATGTCTACATTTAGTAACCAGTTTTTAGAATTCTTCAAAATTTGACAAATGCTTTTCTTGCTGGGCATGGTGATGCACACCATCATCTCACTGTGTAGGAGGCTGAGATAGAAGAAACAGTTCAAGGCTAGCTGGGCTACATGGTAAGACTGAGTCTCAGCAACAAAATTGGTGAGAGGCGGTTTCTGTACTTATGGTTACCCTCCTCATTGGCCTCTTTCCCCTCACTAGTAACTAATTTTCGTTGCTTTTTTTCTCTGTGATGGAATGTCCTTTCTTGCCCCAATAACGTTTGTCCGCTTTCCATTTCTGTGTTCCTAATTGGCACTACCGCAGGCCTACCACTCTTCCCTCATGGACCCCGACACCAAACTCATCGGGAACATGGCGCTGCTGCCCATCAGGAGTCAGTTCAAAGGACCTGCTCCTAGAGAGAGTAAGTCTGAGTCATTGCTTTCAAATGTTGATGTAAAATGCCTAGCAAACTTTCTGATAATATCAAATTAGGAAATTTCTTAGCTTTCTCCTGTGTCTCAGGTTGCTCTTTTTTTTTTTTTTTTCTGTACCAGGGATTGAACTGAGTACCTTGTGCTTGCCAGGCAAGCACTTATTCCACTGAGCTATCTCCCTGGCTGCTCATTTACGTTCTTTTGTCTTTTTGACACAGGGTTTCATTGTGCAGCTCAGGTTGGCCTCAGGTTCAAGAGTGTTGGGATGACGGGTGTGTACCACCACACTCAGCCTCTCCTACTGTCTATTTGCTTGGTGGAACTTGTATTTTAGACCTCTTGCTGGGCATGGTGGTGCTCACCTAAAATTAAAAAATAAAAGAAGATTATGACTTAAAATCATAGGGCCAGCCAAATAGCTCATCAGATTAAAGCACCTACTTAGGCAGACATGGGGGAGGCTGTTCATTCCCTGGCCTGCTGTGCTGGCTCTGCCCCTAAGGCTTGCTGAGAACTCAGCGAATGCAACTGGGCATGGTGTGTACGCCTGTAATCCTAGTGCTTGGGAGGCTGAAAAACTGGATGATCACAACAAGTCCAATCTACGTAATAAGACCCTGTAGACCCTGTACTAAATACAAAAAAAAAAAAGTTCTAAGAAAATCATATCATTACTTCTAGTTTCTCTAGAATATTTTCCTGAGAGGAAAGTAGAAATGTACTTAATTCTAGATATTTCCTGTAATTACGATCCATTCTTTCAAACTAATCTAATGCCGTTACCTCTATAAAATATCCTTTCTCTGCTATCTCACTGGAAAAGACAAAAAAAATATGTTAGGCTGGGCCTGGTGGCACACACCTGTAATCTCAGTACTTGGGAGGCTAAGGCAGGAGGATCATTCAAGAGCAGCATGGGCTACAAAGTGAGCTGAAGTCCAGCGTGAATTGTTAGTGAAACCCTGTCTCAAAAAGACACAAAAAATTAAGCCATGTGTGATAGAGAAACACCTGTAACAATAGCTTCCTGGGACCCTGAAGCAGGAGGATCCCAAACTCAAGGCCAGATGGAAAACTTAGCTAAACCCAGGATTAAAATAAAAAATTTTGAGACGGGATTGAGAATGTAGCTGAGTGGTAGAGCACCCCTAATCCAATTCCCGGTACCACACACACACACATACACACACACACACATACACAAATCATAATATTTTAATTTCTTCCCCCATGTAAATCTACTTCCTTTGTCCATTCTTTAGAATCTTCAATTTATATCTTTTTTGTTTGTTTGGTTTTGGTTTTTTGTTTCTTTCATTCAGGCAGGGTCTTACTGTGCCATCCAGGCTGGTTGAACTCATGGCAGTCCTCCTGCCTCAGCCTCCTGAGTGTTGGGATCACTGGTGTGCACCGCCACGCCCGGCCCTAACCTAATTTTAAATCTTTTTTTTTTTCTCCTAATTTTAAATCTTAAAGTACACTACGTATCATAACTCATCTCTTCCCCTTGCTTTCCTGAATTTTATTTCTTTGCTATCTCGTACTCCCTTTTTTTAGCTAAGGGTAGGTAGTACTGGGGACTCAACAAAGGGTCGGGTGTACACTAACCACAGTTGCAGTGACTGAGCTAACCCCATGAGAAACCATCTCCTCACATTCTTCTTTTTGAAACACCATTAACCATGCATAAAGCCTCACTCTGTTGCAGTCCCTGTGAGAGACTTCGCTGACATACTCTGAAATGTTCTGCCAACAGTGTAATTTGTTTTTTATTAAGGTATGGCTTCCCTGCATTCAGCAAAGGTCCAGACTCAATTCCATTCATGGTTCCAAGACCATGGTTATAATTTCCAATTTTGTACAGATCCCATAGACAGTTGAATCGTTCCAGACTGTTTGACTTGACTTCCTCTTAATTTAATTTTGTTTTCAATGCTAGCAAACCTAACTGCAGCAAACCTAATACAATAGGTGAGTCACCACATTTTATGATTCAGAGAAAAGTGAACAGATGGAAAAAGAACAATAACATTAAAAGAATTACAGTGCAAAGAAAGAACTAAGAATCAGTGTTGGCTCAGATTCCTTAACTCATTTCTTCACTGCGCATACACACACCCGCTGATGGGGTTATCTTACACTGTATCAGAAGAGCCAGATACGATGGTGCACACCTATAACACCAGCACTTGCAAGACTGAGGCAGGGTTTCCATGAGGTCAAGGCTGGCCCGGACTATCTAGTGAGAGCCTATCTCAAAAAATCACGCACATGTAAAGAAGATAGAGCTGACCAGAGTTGAGATAAATCTAGTTACTGCTTCTGGAATTCTTGGTTCCTTAAGGGCAAGTGAGACCCTAAGAAACAAAATAGAAAAGAGATGGCCTCATGCTGTTCCCCAGCGGACTGGATTAGACCCAAATACCAGTGAAGCCTGTGTTGTAAGCTCAGTAATTTGCTATTAATCAGTCGTGGGACTGATCAGGTAGCTCAGTGGGAGAGCCTCTGCTTAGCATGCTAGAAGTCCTACATGTGCACAACTTCAATTCCTTTATATTCAGCAAGTAGTTCCTGAATGCCAAGCACCCTGCTAGGTTCTAAATCCTTTCATCTTCACTGCCCAACATTATGTTAAGAAAGAGTCACTTTTGTAAGCACTGGTGAATCCTAGGAAGTTTCCTTCTCCTAAGAAAATAGATTGCTGGGAACACAAGCCTGGAATTAGAGTCCTGTTGAAATTTTTCAATGGAGAAATAAGCTAGGATGAAGACATTAAATTGCAATGGATTAAAGTCTGGCCTTTTCATTTCTGCTGTGTGAGAGGGATAGCAGTCCTGGACAAGAAATATAAACAACTTGCTGAAGCCAGATGCCAGATCTCAAGACTCTGGGATTTTGACCTTTAAAATGAAAAAAGGAAGCCAAGAAATTGCATAATGAAATCTGTCTCTGTCACAGCAGTATTTCTGGCTTTTCTCTGTAGCTACGTAGAACAGCTTATATAAATATTTGTGTGTGTGTGTGTGTGTGTGTGTGTGTTGTTCATTGAGACAGGGTCTTGCTATGTAGTAGTTATGTAGTAGTTCGGGCTGGCCTTGAACTCACTATGTAGCCTAGACTGTCCTCAAACTTGTAGCAATCCTCCTGCCTCAGTTTTCCAAGTGTTTGGATTATGTGTGTTTGTATATTTATTACCATACTGGAAATCAAACCCAGGGCCTTGTGCATGCTAGCCAAGTGCTCTGCCACTGAACTACACCTTTAACCCCCAAGTACTATATGTTTAAAGGCATAGGTTTCCAGAAAGGGATGTATCTTCAAATTCCATTGTGTTCCTATAGTTGGATTGTTTTTTCTGAAACTATAGTATAAAATTTTATTTATTTATTTATTTATTTGTTTTTGGTCTTTTTGAGACAGGGTCTCACTCTGCAGTTCAGGCTGGCCTTGAGCTCACTTTTGTGGCCCAGGCTGGTTTCAAACTTGGCACTGATCCTCCTGCCTCAGCCTCCCAAGTGCTGGGATTACAGGCATGCGCCACCACGCCCTGCCATAATATATAAATTCAAATAAATGTGTTTGTTTTTATGAGATTAGCCCCCCACCCCACCCCCCAAGCCAGTCTGGCTTTGAACTCACTGTGTAGCTCATGTCAAGACTCAATAGTGAGACTTGGACTTTTTCTCCCCTTTATGGCTTTTATACATGTTATTCCACGCATGTGGCTAACGTTCTTTGTCCTTTTTCCTTCCCCTTGTGTCCTGTTTAGCAAAAGATACAGATATTGTGGATGAAGCCATCTATTACTTCAAGGCCAATGTGTTCTTCAAAAACTATGAAATTAAGGTAAATTACAGAGCTTGTAATGTTTTAGCTTTTTGATGGAGATATCTAACTCACAGTCACCGTTGTTGTAAGGAATAAATGTTAATGAACTGAGATAATGATTTTGAAGTTCCAGAGTATTAATACTCTGTATAAATACTAGTTTCCTTTTTCAAACTATACAGGTCTGAGAGATAACTTCAACCCACTGCCCCTTCTGATAAAGTTTTATTGAAACATAGCTGTACACATTTGTTTGGCTGTTGTTTATGGCTGCCTTCACACAACAATAATAATAGAATAATTGTGACAAATACTGTAGCCTAAAATATATACTTCCTAGTCTAAATGCAGAAAGTTTGCCAACCCCTTGCCTAGATACATTTTATTAATTAAGCATCTGTTATGTGCCAGTCCTGTGTGCAGGACTCATTCACAACCAAAAACTCTTATGAGCTCTTTTAATTTTTTATATATCACTTGAGTTTTGAAAAAAATGAAATACTCCCATATCCTAAACCTTTAAATTTCAGATTTTGGAGCATGTTAGATTTTCAAGTTTTTTCTTTTTTTTTTCTTCCCCTCCATATTTTTTAGGGAAGGCTCCACAGGGTGTTCAGGGTCCCCACTATTAGATCGGACTCATAGTGATCCACCTGTTTACAGCCTCCCAAGGGCTGGGATTACAGGCATGCATCTCCGCGTGCCTGGCCAGCCCTTAGATTTTTCAACTTTCTAACTAGGCAGGTTCAACTGATAAAGTTTTTGCAAATATTCCAAAATCTGAAACACTTTGCTCCCATAATTTCAGATAAGGATTATTCAACCTGTACTTTTGCGTCATGGGCCTGAGGGAGAGGTAGAGAGACTAGAGCAGACTTCTGTTCAGTGGTAGGGAAGCGACCTGAACCCTCATCCCCTTCTGCTCTTGGTTTCAAGAAGAGGTAGAGGGGAGTGGGAGAAAAGGCAAAGACAAAATAAAACAGTTTCCTGACCTGCTATAAGCAGGTTACAAACAATGGCAAGGATTTGTGAGGGGTTTGGGTTTTTTTGTTTGTTTTTTGTTTTTTTGAGACAAAGCCTTAGTATGTGACCCAAGTTGGCCTTGAACTCATGATCCTCCTACCTTAGCCTCCTGGGTACTGGGATTACAGGTATACACCACTACCCCTAATTTTTTTGCCTTTATTTTGTGCATGTGTGCCTTTTGAGACAGGCAGTTCAGGCTGATCTTGAGCTCACTTTGTAGCCCAGGCTGGTCTCAGATTCTCAAGGATCCTCCTGCCTCAGCCTCCCAAGTGCTGGGATTACAGACATGTGCCACCACACCTTACCTACACTTGGGTTTTTTTTGTAGTCATATAGGGGGTGACATTTACTTGCAGACTCTATTTTTGATGGAAAGTGGTCAGGCAGGGTCTTGCTGTGCAGTTCAGGCTGGCCTTGAACTCACTATGTAGTCCAGGTTGGCCTTGAACTTGCTGTGGATCTTGCCTCAGCCAAATCTGTACCCCCAGGCCCAGTGCTTATAGACTCTTTTTCAGTTAGAGAATGTAATCTAAGCTTCCTGTGGGGTTAACAGCATGTTTCCTATATTTAATGCATGGTCTAAGTATTGTGTTTATAAGAGATATAAATATATAGAATTCTGCCCCATTTCCTTCTTTGTGTGTAAGTTCATTATTTTTTATTTATTTATTTATATTCTTTTTTTTTTTTTTTTGTGTGTTTGAGACAAGGTCTCACTATGCAGTTCAGGCTGGCCTTGAGCTCACTTTTGTAGCCCAGGCTGGTCTCGAACTTGCACTGACCCTCCCGCCTCAGCCTCCCGAGTACTGGGCTACATTTCATTCTTTATCCAATATCGTACGTTTAAAATAGGGAAATGTGTAGCTTTTAGGTTGTCTTTCTTCTTCCCAATGGTGATTTTGTGTAGAACCGGGCCTGCAGTACATGCAGTATTTGACCAGTATCTGTTATCTTCAGATTTTCCTTCGGGTTATGTCGATGTTGGGCTCCTGGAGTTCTTCAAGAAAGTGTCACACATAAAGTAATTGCTTCCTCCTCTTGAGTAATGAGTGTTTCTGTTCTTGGCAGAGACCCTCAAGTGAGAGAGTTCCACACACTAATCTACAGGGTGATGATCCTCAGGTTTCCCCAGCTGTCATGTTTCTTCTGTGTCCTGCACCAGCAGGGGCTGCTGACAGCAGCAAGCGGGGAGGTGGGGAGACAGAGGCAGCTACGCAGCCCGGGGAAGCTGTGGGCTCCTCTGACTGGGCTCAGGACCCTGTGTGCTCCTGGTGCTGGGTCTTCGATGCCAGAGTGGTGCTGTCAGTGTTCACAGTGGATAATCAGAACTCAGAGGTTGAATTCATTCATTGCAGGATTGTTCTGTTTTAGTGAGCACTGTTTCTTTGTTTCCTTTTCCCCCTGTAGAATGAAGCAGACAGGACTTTGATATATATAACTCTCTACATTTCTGAGTGTCTAAAGAAACTCCAAAAGGTAATGGTAAACTTGATTGTTTATTGGAAAAACACTCCCAGACACCTGTTTTATTGTTTTAATGTATTTGATACAAGGTCTCACTATGCAGCTGGGACTCATAGTGATCCACCTATCTCAGCCTCCCGAACACTGGGATTACAGCATGTACCACCACACCCAGTATTGATGGCCAACTCAGTGCACCTGGGAAGCAGGACCAGCACCACATGTGGTGCTGGGAATCGAACCCCTGTCCCTACACTTGCCTAAGCAGGCACTTAGTCTGTTGAGCTATCTCGCCAATGTCACCTGGATTTTTTGACTTGAAGGGCAAATAGAAGGTATTTCCCCTAAAAAAGGAAGGAAGGAAGGAAGGAAGGAAGGAAGGAAGGAAGGAAGGAAGGAAGGAAAGAAGGAATTTCCGGGCCGATAGCTCAGTAAAATAAGTGCTTACCTGGCAAGCACAAGGGTCTGAGTTCAATCCCCGGTTCCTGACTTAAGAGCATGATATTAAGAGAAAATGTAAATGTGGTTCTCAACCCAAAATGGAGTCAACCAACACAAAAACCAGCATAGTGATTTCCACCCAGTGTTACAAAAGAACCTGCAACCTCTCAGCAAGCTTGCATACCTTCCCAGCCTTTTTCTGTATTATTTTGAAATATGGTCTCACCAAGTGGTCTAGACTGACCTCAGCTTGTAGTCCTGCCTCAAGCTCCCAAGTGGCAAGAATTACAGTCATATACCACCACTGTTGGCCAAAAAAGATGGTGACATTTTAAGGCCTTACACATATTTTTCTTATTCTTTCTTTTTTTAATGTATTTTGTACAGGGTCTTACTATGCAGCTTGGACTCATAATCTGTTTTCAGCCTCCCCAGCGCTGGGATTACAGACATGTGCCACCATGCCTAGACTCATGGCTCAGCATGCCCAGGGCAGGATCAGTGCAACATTTGGTTATAGAGATTGAACCCTGGCCCCTGCACTTGCCTAAGCAGGCATTTAGTCCACTGAGCTATCTTGCTGGCCCTATTTTTCAAGACAGAAATCTTGACAAAATTTATGTTGGTTCTTTGTTGGATGTGGTGACATGTACCTGTAATCCCAGCATTTGGGAGGCTGAGGCAGGAGGATCAGTGCGAGTTCGAGACCAGCCTGAGCTACAAAAGTGAGCTCAAGGGCCAGCAAGATGGTTCAACATTCTAAAGTGCCTGCTTAGGAAAGCATAGGCAACCGCAGGGACCACAGTTCAATCCCCAGCTCCACATGCTGCAGCAGTCCCACCCCCATGGCAGGCTGAGCCGGCCATAATAAAAATAAATAAATAAATAAAATAAAAAAATTTTTTTAAAAAGTGAGCTCAAGACCAGCCTGAACTGCATAGTGAGACCTTGTCTCGAAAAGACAAAAAAAAAAAAGCGTATGTTGGCCTAGGGATCCAAAGGTAAAATTCAAGAGTTCATGAAATAGAGTGGAAAAAAATTACATTTTTCTTCCCACTATCATCTAACTAAAATATAGCTTTTTTTTTTTTTCCAGTACGAGGGATCACATTGGGACCTTGCACTTGCTTATGCTACTGAACTATTTCCCTGACCCTTAACATTTTCTTTTCTTTTCTTTTCTTTTCTTTTCTTTTCTTTCTTTCTTTCTTTCTTTCTTTCTTTCTTTCTTTCTTTCTTTCTTTTTTGATTTTTCTTCTTTGAGTCAGGGTCTGACTGTAGGGAAGGGAGGCCTCAGACTTGCTACTCAGCTCAGCCTCAGGCTTGCAATCGTTTTGCCTCAGCCTCCAGAGTGCTGAATTTATAGACAAGAGCCACCAAGCACACAGCAAT
>PVKN010038636.1:0-11025 GCA_004027915.1 Capromys pilorides
ATGATTTTCTTTGACTTAATTGGTGACAGTTGACCGAGATATTGCAAAATAATCCTTGGGACTCACTAGCCAAATTGCTACTCATCATTCACAACTAGTAAAACATACCAAATCAATGACCCAAATACAATGATATATGTAGATTTCAATCACTTCTGTAATGTACAAGTGACATTCAATAGTAACTTGAAATAAAAAAGGGCATACTTGTTAGAAAAAGAACAAACATAGAAACAACAGAAAATGCATGTGATTAAACACTGGTAATTATACAGTCAAAATCGCCATCATTAAAAATCATGAGAATTGTTCAGAGCACACTGTATAGAATTATTTCATTACTGAATGAGCTGTTAGAGACCTAATCTATGGAGAGAGGGGGTAAGAAGGGAAAATTTGATAGCTAGAAAAAAGAATGGGATAGAATGACCGATCTGGTACCAAGACACTTCAGTTCATGGGATGAACAAAAATACTTCCTTTCCTGCCTACATAAATTATATCTGACTGTGCAAGACAGATTCTCCCACTAGGGCACAGCAGAGGTCACCCTGACACAAACTCATGGACAGCAGGCCCCAGAAGATTTGTTTAAGGTCAGTATGATTCTGGTTTTCGTTCTTTCTTTCCTTTTGTTCTAAGTCCCTGCAGAATTATGTCAAACACACAAAACTAATCAACTCTGTATGGGAGCCTATGAAGCACGTTGAGTGTCTCACCCAATTAGCTCATTTTGGGCAAGTCTACAAAACTCTAAGTACTTAAATTCGTGAAGACATGAGACTCTGTTCACTTTCCTGATGATATCTCTTTTTCCTCCAGAACTCCCTATAGTGGAGTACTTGCCTTGATGGTTCATGTCTAAGTGGAAATGGTTACTATCTTTTGTGTTAGGGAATGTTACTGTCCCACCTTTACTCCAGAAATATAAAGTTAAGTAATGATACCTTTAGAGTAACTGGTGACTCCTGGAATTTGAGACTGCTACATCATACACTTTATTCAATTTCTAAATACCTGACTCTATTTTTTCCCCTCAAGCCTAATTATGATAAGCTCATTCAGGTGAAATCTTTAAGAACCCCTTTCTCATAAAGTATTTTCTAATACTTTGTTCATAAAGTACTTTCTAGTTGCATTCAACTTCAGTTTATTATTTTCCTGTGTTTCACTAAAATTGCCTCTCACTGAAGTCCACGTATCTTCTATTTCTTTTGTCTTGGATAGCTGTTCTCCTAGGAAGATGCACAAGTGTCACTAGATGAAGCAGTTCAGGTTGGCTTAGGCAGAGAGTGCCCCATGGGCTGAAGGATCATGGGATCTAGTCATGGAAACAGAAGCAAGTTCTAGAGTTCATTGCATGCCTAGGTGTAGCTGGCTCATGGCCTGAGAGGCATATGTGAGTCTTGGGGAATGCCATGAAGTGTGATGCACCTGGATACAAGCTGGCAACAGTAGGAAACTGGCAAGAAAGGATAGCGCAATGGCAGAGCTGTGAATCCTGAGATAATTTGGCATTTGTTCCTAAAAGTTCCCCTCAAGCCTTTGAAGAGTTTTAACTAGTAGATTGGCATTGTCAGATCTGTTTTTTGAATTATGGTACTGGTAGGAGTGTGACAAATAGATTCAGAGTGTGGTGTGTAGTGTGGGATCCAGTTAGACACCCAGGCAAGCATTGAGAAGGTCCTGAGATAGACTATTAAGTGTTTCCCAAAGACATTGCAATTTCAAAAACATATGATATTTTAGGACTCCTCAAGAAGAAAACAACAGGCAAGCAGATATTCCCTGATCTGTGCTTAGAAATAGTCTGCTCCCTTTTCAGGAAACATTATGCAGATTAATCAGAACCAAACCCATAAATCTTAATCATAACATATGTTCTGTCATCTGCAAATGTGTTTTCCAGTCTGTGCAGGTATGACCCTATGCCACAATGAATGAATGAACTGGAAAGATTAAAGTCATTTGACCTGGCTCTGTGATTTATAATTTCTAAACCAACACAGAGAGAAAATAGCAGGCATCCCACATCCATCTATGTTTGCACCGGGTCATATGCTGTAATTCTATCCAAGCACAAGTTTCCACAGTAAACAGGACAAGACTTGCCAGTACTTTACAGGTTTCCAAAAAGCAGCTATATTCCTCTTGGGAGAACTCTGAAGCTGGAAAAGAAAATCTTTACAGATGATATCTTTAGCAAAATAAAGTCACAGACTGTATTTCTGGAGAAAGCTTTTTACCAAATGTCTCATCAACAAGTGTGGTGTTGGCAGCGACCCATCCTATGGTAGAGGTGGGAAAATGCTCCTGCCAATTCTTGTTTTCATTTGCTCACAACTTCCTAGAAAAAAAAAATCTTACTGTGAGTTGAAATTTTCCATGTTTCATCCCAGTCCAAAGGTGATTTAAAATTTTTCTTTTTGGAAAGTTGAATTAAATTCAAGTGAAATTTGTAAAGTTAAGTCATTTGGGGAGCTGTGCATACACAAGGATTTTACTAGGTATTACCAAAAAATTGCTTTTTTTTTTTTTTTGGCGACTTTTGGAACACTAATTCCTTTGGCTTTTTTGTTTTTTTTTTTTAAGAATTTAACCATGTTAAGGTCAGGAAACTAACTATTTCAAGATTTATTCAAATAGATTTTTGCTTACAAAAAATGAATAAAGTATATTTATATATGGCAGTATATATACTAAATCCTAGTATTTTTAAAAATTTAAGATGGCTTCATATGTAGTTTTTTTTTGGTTTGTTTGTTTGTTTGTTTGTTTGTTTTCCTGTATCGGGGATTGAACTCAGGACACTGCACTTGCCAGGCAAGTGCTTATTCTACGGAGCTATCTCCCCAGCCCAAAACATTTTTAAATTTTATTTTATAGAAGGGTCTACAGGGTGCTCAGGTTCTCACTACTAGATCGGACTTGTAGTGATCCGCCTGTTTACAGCCTCCCAAGAATCCCACCTGAGATTACAGGTGTGTGCCCCACCACACCCAGTCTCCATTGCTGTATCAGTGTGCCCTGGGGGCAGGGCTGGCACAGGCCCAGGGACCAGACTTCTGCTCCTGTGCCTGCTTGCAGATGCTTTAATCTGCTAAGCTATTTGGCCGCCTCTCTTCATATGTATTGATAGAAAAAAAATCTTTAAAAATAAAAGTTTAAGACTGAGCATGATGGCTGAACACAGGAGGATCAATTTGAGTCCGACTTGTGTAATGAGACCTTGTAGGCTCTGTACTAAATACATTAAAAAAAAAAAAGTTTAATCCATTAAGTACACAAACCCTCTAGGTAGTAGGCTCTGAATGCATGCTCAGGGTTTGGAGTACATAAAGTTGAAAAGGTGTTTGGTAGAAGAAATAAGGCTAATAAAAACACAATACAGTCATATGGTGCAGAATACAATATGCATTAGCACAAGTATAAACTAAGTGATGTGGGAGCCCAAAAGTAGGAGAGATTAGTGTTGACTGAAAGTTAGGAATCGTGTATTCTGGGTCTTGAAGGACTGAGGGAACAATGATCAGGCAATGTCAGATTAGCTTGGAGTGCATCCTGGTGCAGTGGTTAGAAATAAGACCAGTCAAAGAGGCTGGAGTGTTGCATGGGAGAGAGGAAGGAGCAGGAAGTAGAGCTGGGAAGTTAGGCTGATCCTTAAAGGCTGTCTTTCTGGTGTTTTGGATGGATGAGTCTTCGCCATTCTAGCAGAGACATAGCTCTGCTCCCAACCTTCTCAAAGCCAGTTGTGCTCATCACAGAGACCACTAAGAAGAGCCCTCCTCCAAGATTTAAAAACATGTCCTGAGGCAGAAATCATCCAGTAGCAAACACTGAGGGAGTTTTGAACACTGAGTTTTGGGACAGGATTTAGTTCTGTAGGTGACCAAAGATTATAGAATAATTTTGACCAGAGGAAGGGCAGGGTCAGACTTACAAATCAAGATGTCCAGTCTAGAGAGTGACTCAAAGGGAATACTGAAAAATTTCCCCAGGTATCTCCCCAGAAATACATTTGGAGAATGACTCAAACGAGGAACTAGGACAATGAATTTAGGTTAGTGCTATCATCTAGGGAAGACACAGTGGGTGCTGGAACCAAACAAGTTCCCCACTCTTATGCCTGAAAACATTAGTAGACTTTAAAAAAGCTTTTTTGTCTGAAACTCGGTAGTGCTGTACTACAGAACTCTTTGTGCTGCAGCTGCTTTCCTGTTTTTTTTTTTTTTTTCTTTTCCCAAATTAATGTCATATGGCAAATTCAATACAAAAACAAGATTCTTAGAGGGTGATCATAACACCCTTTCTACAACATGCTTTCTAATTATAGAATAAACACATGGAGGATGGAAGGCGCTATTAAAGAACAAGACAAAAAGAAAGCTGTTGTGTTTCCTTTTGGACTGTATTTGTGTTCTTTCCCTTGACTATCCCCCTCCACCACCATTTTAAAGGAAGGTTCTGTTGGCACTAGACTGAATGGTTTTAAATCCCAGATGTCAGAACACAGACAGATGGAGCCCGTCAGAAGCACCACGAGTGGCCAAAACGGAAGGCAGCGCCCAAGGCAAGGGAGGCAGGGAGACAGTTCCTCCCTCTGATGTGTACAGGAAGTCCACGAGACTGCAAGCAAAGTCCAGAGGAGGGTGGCTGCCCTGCCATATTTCAAAAAAAGTGTCCCAACTCAACACAGCAGCTGTGACTGCACCTCATAATGTGTCTTCTCCCAGCTGCTGAAATATTGTTTCCTTCTGGTTTTTCAGAGGAACTTTGAAAGGCACTATACCAACAGAAGATAAACCATAGATACATGTGTTATGCTTAGATTTTTCTATTTAAAAATCCTCTTCTAGGATCTTTCAAGTGGTTTTTTATTTGTTTCTTTGAAGCAAAACGAGATTTCAGCACATTTAAAAGCTAAAATGCCGTATCACATTTGTGCAGAGACCTAAGCACATAAGATCACAGGTCTGTTCTATTAAAGGTTTCTAGAATTGACTTGAGTCCACACTTAGATTTTCTAGTGCTACATTCCTATCAACATTACTTATGAAAACTTAACTTTGATATCTTTGAGGACTACATTGAAAAAATGTAGCAACATCACTTTTAATTTCTGTGATGCTTTCTATGCTATACAGCATTTTAATATGCATTGGTGCATTAAGTCTTCTGCAAGAGAATTTAAGAAACCAAACCAATGTCATAGCATAGAAAAGGAAGAACCCAAGTCCAGGTCTTCTGACTCCAAGTTCATGATGTTCTCTCAGCAGTTTCATATTCCATGACTAGTGTTTTGATTCCTGAATTGATAGGGAAGAGGATCAGAAATTCTAAACAGTAAAATCTTCTAGTTCCCACCTAAGGTCTGAGATAGCTCTGCTCCCAATCTGCTTTGAATAATGAGCATCTACACTACTGATATTTCCCAGTATTGTCTTTTATAAGTGCTAGAACCAACTTTTGTGATGCACGGTCTTCAGTGACAGGAGATGCCAATGGCCCAAGCTCTCAGTGATTATTCTTCTCTGTATAGTGGCAGAGGGCAGCTCCCAGTAACATTGGTGACTGCAAGTTGCTCCTGTCAAGGTCTTTAAGATATCTGCTGGGTCATTCTAGCCTCTTCTTCCTGGAAGAGTCCTTGGTAGGCTGACAGCTCAGTGTCACAAAGTCAGCATCACCTTGAGGGGAAGAGCACAGCTCTGGGGCTCTACAGCTCTTCTCGAGCTTCTTTGTAATGACTTGGGGAAGCAAGACTTTGTGTGGTTCTATAATTCATACAATGTCATGGGATTTTACAGACTCAAGCATAGACTTGAGTCTACTGAATCTTTATTGCTTTAGAGTGAATGTCTTAATTTTTTTCTAAAAATCACATGCATAGCCCTTCACATTTCTATGAACTTTCTGTCATAGTGCATTTATGTGAAATAAGTTGTAGACACTAATCTACAAATCTTCATAAATGTTTTCTACTAACTTTCTAAATCTTCATAACATTTCTCTGAGAAAAGTCCTTTTATAAGCTTCTGTTATAACCTCTTTTTTACAGATAAGCAAAAGGAGGCTTACAGAATTAAAAAAAACAAAAGCAAAAACAAAAACTTGCTCAAGGGTAGGCAATGAGAGACCTAATTCCTCCTCCTCCTCCTTCTTCTCCTCCTCTTTCTCCTCCTCCTTCCTCCTCCTCCTCCTTCTTCCTTATAGTGTCTTGCTATATAGCTTAGACTCATAGTGGTCCTCCTGTCTTGGCTTCCCCAGCACTGGGATTATAGGCATGCACCACCACATTCGTTTTCAGGGCTGAACCTGGCTTCTTGCACTTGCCATGAAGCTGCTTACACACCAAGGTATTTGACCAGAACTGAGACCTCCTCTCTTCTGGTAGTTTCTAAATTCCAGAAATGTGTAATCAATAGGAAATCTATGTCATAATCAACATTTGAGTTTATTTGTTATTATCTTTACTGAATGGCATACTTTCTCTGAGAAAAGAATTAAATCTTATATGGTCTGTGCAGAACTAAGACTGTTGAAGTAGATACTGCTTTTCTTACCCATCAGTCATTAATTATTCTTCATTATTGTCCTTGACTTTTTTCAGGAACTGACATGATGCTAATTCAGCCACAGCAATTGCAGTTGCCTTTCCATGTTTGGAGTAGAGGAATCATGTAACTGGGTTTGTAATGAGTTGTAGGATTCGTAGGGAGCTCCAAGACAACACAGTGACCTCTAAGTGAATATAGAGTCACATGAAAATCCCCTTTTCCCTCATCCTTCCCAACTGCTTTGGGCAGTATTGAATGAAGAAATGATATCTGGAGTTTACACCTTATGATTATGAGACCCTAAGCTTGAGGAAAGAAACAAATATTCTCTGGATGGCAAAATGGAGCTATAAAATATTTTTGGTCTTTGTTCATGATATTGAGCCTGAAAATTAATCTTAAGTCCACCTCTGAATTTCTCATGAAGTCAACAATAAATGTGCTTGTTTTTATGCTAATATCACTTAAGATGTGAGTAGTAGGTGTCAGGTTACAACCTGTGTGTTATGACTCTGTGAAGAGATAAGAAAAGAAGTTGAGAACCAGAGTTTGGCTTAGGTACATTTATAATAATTTACCCTGTGGCAAAATGCAGGCTGGTGGCTGGTGAAAGTATAGCATTTAGAAGAATATTGATTAGTGCAGGATTCATCAGAAATGAAAACAATGACAACTAGATTTTCACTATAGGTACTTAATTAAACTTTTTTCTATAATCTCCTAAAAGTATTCTTAAATAGGTCTTAAGATGATCATGTCCATGTGAGTGGTAACCCTCAATTTTAATAATTGTTTTTATGTCAAGTTATAGAGACCTAGACATAACAGAACTTCTGCTTAGAGGTATCCTATTAAAAAACCTAAATGACATCTTTCTATTTGATTGATTCTTCTACATCTGAGGAAAAACCAAACCACTTTAGGTAAGCAGGCTGGCACAGAACACACACTTATGAAACAGAGCAAAGTGTGAAGTTGGAATTATTTAGCCTAATTTCTGCTCCTTGAACTTTGCAGGATTTTTCCCACCTACCTGGCTTGTTACTTCCTCTTTCTCCCTCCCTGGTTCTTTTAAAATTCATTGCAACATTTATTATTACTATTATTATTACTACTACTACTACTATTATTATTATTATTTTGGTGTTGTTGCTGGGAATCAAACCATTAATCTTTAAAGTCATTCCAATAGACAAGTACTATAAAGCCTCTTAAGACTTTGGCTTGATTTTACATCCATATGTATTTTGGTAATGAAACTCAAACTCAGGACGTTTGTACTTGCTAGATAGTCACTGTACTGCTGAGCTGCATCACCAGCCCAATCTTCTTTAGACTTTGTTTTTTGATCTTATTTTTAAAATTCATTTTCCATAATTTTTATGTTCTCTATTTTTTATCAGTGTCTTATTTAGAAGCACTTAGTGCTTCTTTCATTATAGTTATCATTTCTTTTTTAATTCAGAAATTATTTCTGATATGATTTTCTCTATATCTTTCTGCAGTTGTTTCTTTATTTTAGATGCTATTATTTCAGAGATTTCAGGTGTGTGATTTCTAATTTATTCTATATTATTGTCTCCTGAATTTGTTCTGGGTGAGCTTGGGGCCTGAGAGCACATTTTGCTCCTTCTCTTTGTCATTTTATACAGCTCTGCCTTCTGATCTTTGGTTTAGAGCTTTGGTAGAGTTCTTACCTTAGCACCAGATCTGGATCTACTAAGTTCCAACTTGTGCAGGTGGGTGTGGCTTGGGTCTGGCTGCTGTGCTCCACTTCTTCCTGCTACAGCCTTTGGAGGCCAAGCTGCTGTGCCACTCTGGAAGATGTTGTGCTCCTGGATTAGCTGGGTGGGTCTTGTCTGTAGCCTCTCTGCGGAGAATTCTGCCATAGTTTTCCACACTGGGCCTGTCTGATTGTTTTAGTTACTGTTCTCTCATTGCTGAGACAATTACTGGACACTCAACTGGAGGGAAAGAAAGGTTTATTTAGCTTACAGTTACTGGAGGTTTCATAGTTTAAGGCAGTCTCAGTTACATAGCCAGACCTCAAGACACTGCACCACCATGCACGATGATCCACTCCATACCTCCAAGAAAGGCCACCAGGTGGGGGGTGAGGTGGGTGAGGCCCATGCTGTCAGTTTAGTGGTTCTGCACCTCCCTGTCCCCACCCTCAAGCCCCACCCTGGGCCTCTGGCTCCTCCTCCTCCTCCTCCTCCTCCTCCTCCTTCTTCTTCTTCTTCTTCTTCTTCTTCTTCTTCTTCTTCTTTTTTTCTGACACAGGGTCTCACTATGCAGATCAGGTTGAACTTGAGTTTATTTTATATAGCTCAGGCTGGTCTCAAACTTAAAATGATCCTCCTGCTTCAGCCTCCCTAGTTCTGGGATTACAAGCCTGGGCCACTGTACTCAGCTACCACTGTGTATTTGAGGCCATCTTGGATTACATAGTGAGTTCAAAGCTAGCCTAAACTATGCAATCCTAAACTACATAATGGAAATCTATTTCAAAAAAAGACTAAAATTAAAATCCTCCAAAGGTAGATTGAGTCACAATGAGAGAAATTAATCTCATTTCTAGGGACTGGATTAGTTACTGCAGGACCGGTTGTTCGGATAAGAAGAACTCTGTATTTGGTGTATTTTGCATAAGCCTACTTGCCTCTATGCTTTTCTGTTATGTTATGACACATTTTTGATGTAGCCACCTATTCTTGGACTTTCATCCTCCAGAACTGTGAGCCAAAGTAAACTTCTTTCCTTTACAAATTACTTGGTTCTAGATATTCTTTTGTAGCTACAAAAAATAGTCTAAGATAGAAGTAATGAGCTATTTCTGAGTACCAAGAGAGGGAGAAAGCAGAATCAACTCAAACAATCTGGTTGGCTTCCTATTTAGGATTTTCCTAGAAGCGAACTTAGATATTGTGTTGATATTAGTAGATTAGGGCATGTAACTTGCTGAATGTATATTGCCAATAGGGCCAACCCTTATCATATTGATCACTCAAAGATAGTGGAAAACCTACTTTGTTCCTTAGTAATCAATCTGTTTGATGTAAGGCTGGGCTGAGTCCAGAAAACAGATAAGACTAGGAATCAGAGTAATTTATCTTCAGGACTGGGCCCTTTTGAACTTGGTCAGCTAACAATGGACAAGCTACCTAACCCTTTCAGTTTTGTATGTGATGAGGGTTAAATGAAATAAAACTGATGTATGTTGTTCGTTTTCTTCAGGCATTTCTGAAAAATTGTTGTGGCTGTTGTTACTGTTTTTGAATGACCTCAATACTACTTTTCTGACATACAATGTGCCAACTTCATAGGTCAGTAAAGGTAACACCAGGACACAATTCAGGTGTCTTCCAAAGAGATGCACTTGAATGTCTGTTTAGAGAGTACTTCAAGTACCTTATTATAAGGATAGTACCATGACAAGATTTACAATCCCAGTATATGGCTGAGGTCAGCAACACAAGCCCAGGACACAGATGAGGTTAATAGAACCAGGCCAAGAAAAAATTCAAGTGAGAAGACCAGCCCTGGATATGGTAGAGGCCAGGAGTACAAGTCCTGAACAGGGCTGAGGTCAGTAGCAGATGCTTAGAATATCTGAACTGCAAAAGTTGGGTAGAGAGTAAGGAAACATGTTGAGAAAAATTAGTGAAGTTTAATAAGACTGTCCAGATAATCAGTGGTCAGCAGGGCTAGAAACCAGCTCATCTGATTTGCAGCCTGGATCCTTTTCATTGTGCCACCCAGCCTTATTTACAAAGAAAACATTATTTAAATAGTATTGAGTACTTATTCAAAAATACTGTTACAGTATACCTAAAGAAAACAAAATATCTGAAATGCTTAGATGATTTATGGATTTTTCACTCATCTCATGTAAGACATGTGGGTAGTTGAGCAATATTTTTGACAACCTAAAATTATGTGTACATAATTCAGTAGCATTTCTTGCATAATTTCTGAGAATTCCATATCACTACAAAGATAATATTGTTAAATCAATTCAAAATTTGAATTTGAAAAATTTCCTTTTTTAATTTTCTTATTCCTAAGTATGAGAAGCATGTATCTGGAAAGAAGCCTCTGTGAGGCATTACATACACACTTATCCCTAGTCAACCAAAGAACATAAATAGTGGTGAAAAAATTGCAAAGGAACAGCATATTAGAAAAGCAGGACCCAAGGATCAGAGTAAACCATTAGCCAAATACAAGTTTCCAAATGATTTCTGTAAAAACAAATTTCATATTTGGACATTTGGAGTGGAGTCATCTGAAATGTAGCCAGAATTATAGTAATTTCCTTATTACTCTTGATGCTTGTCAGTCCTTTAATTTAGCATCAAGTCTACTTTTCTACTTCCCTTTAAGTAAATTGGATAATGTCAATAGGATAACAAAAAGAAGAATCCCCATTAATAAATATAAAGAGGTAAGGCTTTCAATTACATGGACT
>PVKN010038637.1:0-11037 GCA_004027915.1 Capromys pilorides
TCTGAGCTAGACATTTGTTTTTTCCATGGGCTTCCTTCGTTTCTTCCTTTTACATTTGCCTTCATCCGTCGATCTTTTGCCTCTATCAACCCAGATTTATGCAAAATCTAGTATTCTACTAGGCATCAGGCTAGACTCTCTTTATAGTTCACTTCTAATGCTTGTGACAATGAAAGATGTTACTTTTCCCGTAGAAATTAACACATCCTGTTTATCAGGCAGCTACTATATGCCAGGTATCAGACTGTTTACAGATTTCTGTTCCTTAAGTCAGACATGACGTATGTTTTCTAATCTATTTATACCGTATAGAAAGTGGGTCTTAGATGAAAGTAGAGTTTCACTCAGGTTCAGATGCCTGGGAAGTGCAAATCCAGGGGGTGAGGCAAGCTCTGGGCCAGTGAGCAAGAGTGTGGACAGGAGCCCTGGGACCAAGTCAGCCTGCCAAGTGCTGATAGACCCTTTGCACCCCAACTTCCTTAGGGGAAGGGAGGGAGCAGAGGCTTCCCTGGAGTCTTCCTCGCCTTCCAGCCAGGTGGATGAGGTGTGGACAGGTGTAGAGAGGAGAGTGAAGAGTCCTTTCATTCTGGGCCTCACCTGGTCCTAGGCTGGGTTCTGCCCCATAGCATCACCCAGGCACTTCTCTCAGCAACATTTAAGTGAGTTTTGTCAACTTCAGTGCATTACTGACATTTCTATCTCACTTGTTCTTGGCTGTGTGCATGGGGCTAGAAGGGACTATGCTGCGAGTGGTGAGTGTAGGTTTGTCTTGATTATCAACTTGATGCTCTGAGGGACACCTAGGAATTTGGTAAAGCACATTCCCGGGTGTGTCTGGACAGGCCACGAGACGTGACCTGGGGAGCTGTGTTGGTCTCTGGACCCTTCCTCCCTCTGCCTCTCCCTTGCTTGCTCTGGTTCCTGGCTGCAGAGAGTTGAGCAGCTTGGCTGTACCAAACCCATCAGCCATGATGTTCCTGCCTCAGAGTCAGCTGACTGACCATGGCTGGAGCCGCTGAAAAAATGAGAGACTGCAGCTCTCCTCCTCCTTAAAAGTGTGCATGTCAGGTACTTTGTCTCAGTAACAAAGAAGGTGACTGATACAGTTGTTTAGCTGTAGAATTCACCTCTGTCCACCAGTTTCAGTTTCCACCTTGCCACACTTGGATAGTTGTGTCATACAAAAATGTTCCAGATTTTTTTTTTTTTTTTGGATGAAACTTGGGGCCTTCACTCTGAACTGCATCCCTAGCCCTTGGTTTTTATTTTGAGTTACAAGTTGCCCAAGCTGGGCTCCAACTTGTAATCATCCTCCCTTTGGCTCCCAGAATGCTGGCATAGCAAGCTGGTGCCACCATGCTCAGCTCCAGATGTCCCTAAATGTCACCTGTTCCTCATGTCATCAACTATTGCTCCAGTGGAACGTAGCTGTCCTTGGGTCAGCAGCTCATCCATTTTATAGGAAGGGAAAGTAAGGCCCAGAGGGAAAGGTCAGCAGCCCCAGGGCTGGGAATCAGTAAGTGGCAGTGTGTGGACTTGAGCACAGGCCTCCTGGGGACCCAGCAACAACATATATGGTCACCATCTTGAGAGGCTGACTTGTGAGGTGTGTTCTAAAGGCCCTCATCCACAGCCTCATTATGGTGCCTTCCCACTCTTCCACTCTGCCTAGCCCACTGTAGAACTGAAGAAACATCAGCTAATGGACAAATGAACACACAGAGGCTGTATTCCATCAGCTGAACTGAGCTGCAGTGCCTGGATCCCATAATCCCCTCTGTGATTCTACCTGAGTCTCTTCACTTTAGAAACTTCTGGGCCTCAGTCCCCCTAAAGTTCCCTGCAGATGAAGGTTGACTTTAACCCTTCACTGTGCATTGCTTACCAGCCAGTGCCCCACTTCTGGGTTTCTCTGCAGGAGCAGTTGCCCCTTCACATTCCACTGTGAGCTCTGCCTCCCAGGGTGCAGGCAGCCTGTGCACGTGAAAGTGGTCCCAACCTTGATCAATCCCTTCTGTGACTCTGGGCAAAGTTACAAATGAACTGGAGTCATTGGAAAGATTTTCCACCTCACTGTGCAGAGAAGCAGTTATGAAAGATGTATTGGTGACTGTCCTTGTACCAGGGTATTCCTGGGTTTACAGAGGTAGGAAATAACTGTCTGCTGTCCCTCTTTTTGCCACAAAACTTGCTTTCAAGTCAAATTTCCTCTATGTCTAAGCACATTTGATTTAAATCATTTCCCTGCAAAGTATAAATAAAATAGAGGTGACTCCTGTAACGAAAAAGAAAAACACTCTGGTGATATAGTTTTACTTTCAGAAAACAGGGTATTAAAACTGCAGGGTCATATATCCACATTCCAGACCCCAGGCACTGGTGCAAGAATTCCAGGGAGCACAAGCCAGTGACCACCACTCCCATGAAGGTTCAGCTCTGACTCCCTCTAGCTGTGAGACCTAGGATGAGTCATGGTGTCTTTCTGGGTCGCAGACCCTTCCTTTGTGTGAGAGGATGGGCACAGAAACTGCTAAGAACCTTTTGGCTTTGTGAACATAAGAACGTTCCAGATTTGAAAACCAAAAATTACCAAAAGCTTATGTTTGTAGGGATTGGGAATTAAAGTTCCATCTTACCAAAGGATTTTTGCCCTCATAAATGAAGGGCCTTGAAGATGTGAGCATTCAAAGACATCTGTAAAAAGGATTTAAAAATCCCATTCCTACTCAGTTTTTCCAAAGCCTGTCTGCATAAAATGAGACACACATGTGCAGAGGAATTGCACCATGCTGGGAGTTTTAGGTTTGAAATGCAGAATGTAGAGTAAAAATGTGGGATGCAGCGCGAATTCTTATCCTTGTGTTCTTTTACTCTTTTTTTCTCTTTCCTTTTCTTGCTCTTTTTTTCTGTCTCCCAGGCACCTACTTTGTGTGTGTGTGTGTGTGGGGAGGGTATGTGGGTGGGTGGGTGGGTAGTAGGGGGTCTAAGCAAGCCAAACACTCTTTCCCTGCACTGTCAGCTCCACAAACACATTTGAATATTCCTAGTTTGAATACATATGCGATGTGTCCTACTGCCTGAGTTTGATTCAGAATGCAATATATCTGGTAGGTTATCCTAAAAATAAGCCCTGCATATAAACAATTGGGATTGGGTAAGGAACATGCAGCTGTTAGTTGGTTCTCAGGCTCTGTGGCCACCGCAGTCAGATGCGCCATCTCTGTATGTGCTGGCAGGGGACAACACAGCAGTTCCCACCAGGCAAGTCAATGACTCACCCTCTATGGCCAGCTGTGGGCCAGTGCCAGAGGAGTGATGGGAGGACTTACAGCCAGATCAGGAGTGGGGAGTGAAGGCCCACCCCTGCCGCTGCCAGGATGTCTGGGCAAAGGGGGAGTTGGAGCGCAGGACTGACTGTTTCTGACGTGTGTGGGCTCAAGGACTGGTGCTTGGCATCAGAAGATAAAAGTTCAACGGAAGTCTTATCAATGTGTGGTGTAACAGCACCTCACCTCTTTAGCACTGTTGAGAAGAAAGGAAGTTGGCACCTCTTGTAAATGTTCCAGAAATCAAATGTTGACCCTTCTAAGTGCGCGTACACACAAATACCAGTTTGTTATCTACTGACACTGGTCTGATTTTTATGTGGTTTTTCTCTTCCAGAATGCATATTGAAATGTAACCAGCATTATGAGATATTAAGAGGTTGGCCCAGGTGATTAGCTCTGTTCCTTCGTGAAAGGATCAAACCATCCATATGATTAATGGGTGGAAGGGTTATCTCAAGTCTGAGTCAGCCAGAAAAGCCAGGTGACAAGGTTCCTCACCTTTTCCCTGTCTCTTGCCATGGCAAAGTCCTGAATTGATTACCCCAGGACTCTATTGGCAAGAGGGCCATCCGTTCCCAGCTGCAGTGCCCTGACTGTGGACCAGAGCCATCAGCCAAAATAAATCACTTTGTTTCATAAATTATCTCATTTAGGGTATGTGTGATTAGCAACAGAAAAGATACACAAGCAAAAATTAGAAGAGTGTTTATTTGGAAACCAGGAAGAGGAAGTAGTAGGTTAGTAACTGCAGAGCTAAGCTCAAATTGAACACACAGACGTGAACCCCAATCCGAGAGGGCCTCCCCTCCCATCTTGTCCAGATGGTGAACCCTAGGAGAGATGGGGACTAGGAAAGGCTTTGGAATTCCAGCCACTCTAATCTTCTGTCTCCTCTTTGGGACAATGAGGAAATCAGTCATTAGGGAGAATTAGGGAAATGAAGTTGGACCTTTGGCCCTCCGTAGGCTGTGAATGTGGCCATAAACCTGGGTGGACTTTCAGATCACTTGCTCTTTGCCACTTTGGGCTGCCTGCTGCCTTTTTTTTTGTGGGCCTGTGGTTCTGTTCTTTATGAGGTTGCCAGGAATTCCAGCAAGAGGACTGTCATAGAATTTTACTGGCCAAAGCCTCAATGTCCTTACCCTCTACTGTCCTTTTTGTGGAGAGCTAGAGGATGGATCTATGCTCAAGTAGATTTGTCTTGTACACTTTGAAAACATGTTGTGAAAACAGACACTTTCCCGGCCAACCTTTGTCACCCAGGGCCATGGAACAGTTGATTCAAGTTTGGCTGCTTCAGCAATTTGATTACAACCTCTTTGGCTACCGTGCCATTTTTTTGGGGAAAAAAAAAAATCTTACTGCTCATATGCCACGTTGTGGACAAGTGCCTCTTTGAGATAGTGGCTCCCAGCAGGTTTAGGGTCAAGGAGACTGCCAGCTGTGTCAGAGGAGCCATGTTTAAGGAACCAGCTGAAATGACACATCACGTTCTCTTCACGGTTCCCTTTTGTCCAGTCCAATCTCAGCACGATCATTTCACATCCCACTTTTATTGTACCCGTGAAGTATATTTGCAATCCCAGGACAACACTGGGTGACTTGCAGCTTTGGGAAGGAAGAAGAAAGGAAAATGTGTTGATGAAGACTGTCATGCTCCCTGCCTCCCAGTTGCAGCACACTTCCACCCTCACTGCTTCGAACTCTGTTCAGTGGTCACCTCCTGGGGTGACCTCCAGACCACTGCTTTTAAAATTGTCCACTGGCACCTTTCTCTATCTTTCTGTGTTCTTTCCTTTTTCACAGGTGCCGTTGCTGACAGACTAAGTATGTTATGTGCATCTCTCTCCTTTCCATGTAATCTCCAAGCCAGCTTAGCATGGCATGTGCTCTCAGTCCCCTGTACTCATGCATGGATTTGGTCAACTGTTGATCAAAACTATTTGGGAAAAAAATGCCACATTTTACTGATCATATACAGACTTGTTTTCTTGTCATTATTTCTTATAAAATACAATATAGCAACTATTTGCCTCGTATTTATATTGTGTTAGGTTTTATGAGTAATCTGGTGATGATTTGAAATACATGGGAAGATGTGCATATGTCATATGCAAATATGGTGTCAACTTATTTACATGAGGACTTGGGCATCCAAGGATTTTAATATCCATGGGAGATGTTGGCACCAATCCCACAGAGACCAAGGGAGGACTGTTTGCATATATGTGTTTATATATGTATATATGTAAGTATATATAAATATTCGTTACCTATATTTTGGGTTCATAGATTTCTAGTACCTGGCACATAATTTACTCTCAACTAATGTGAATTAATAAATCATATATGTGTGTTGATTATAAAATTAGCCTCAATTTCAGACATACTGATGTGGTGAAAAAAATTCATCTGCAAACCAGGAGAAAAAGGTTCAGTAGGCTGTGAAGTACCTGGATTGTTAGGTGCAAGGTCCCATTGATCATGTGGCCACATCTACTTAGGATCAGAGTAGGAGCTGGGTGTGCTTTAAAGACCTGTAGGAAGCACTGATTCCTCCTCTGGCCCCAGCCATTGTAGTAGCACTGATGATGGGAATTGCAAAAGTACTGCAGTGGCTGTGTTCTTGGCTTCCTTTTTCTAAGAGCTTCCCATGCTTTCTCTCCGTTGAGCCTCACAATGGAACTGCCATCCTGCCAGTTTTGTAGATGACAAAGCGGGGTCTTCAAAAGGCAGCAACATTTCTATTTGTTTATTTGAGAAAATTTCATAGATTCCCAAATAAAATGCAACAGCAACAGTGACAGCAGCTAATGTATAAATCAGTAAACTGTAAAGGCCAGATAGTAAATACAGATGGCTGCGAGGGCCACAGGAGCTCCACAGCACCTCCCTGCCCCACCGGAGTGTGAACTCTCCAGCAGCTGCAGGCCATGTGGGAGGGATGGGGGTGGCAGGGCTCTCATAAGACTGCGTTTAACAAAGAGGCTGGCAGGCCAGCTATAGACTGCAGGCTATGGTTTGCCGATTCCTAAATTAAATATGATCTCCCCTGGTGCAGAGATTGTGTCATTTTTGTTTATCATTGTGTCCTGTGCGGAAAGCACAATGCTTTACGCGTGAGAAATGTTGAATGAATGAATGAATGAATATTGAATGCATGAATGAATGTTGAATGAATCAATGAGGGAAAGAAGAAAGGAAGGAAGAAAGAAAGGAAGGAAGGAAAGAAGGAAGGAAGGAAAGAAGGCAGGGAGACACCTAATGAGGCCACCGTAACTGAAGTTCCTGCTGCCCTGGCCTTGTCCACTTGTCCTGTGCCCAGCCCCTCTCTCCTCCTCCCTTGTTGTGAACTTGCTTTCTCTTGCTCACTCGGCTTCGTTCTGGGCAGAAGGCTAACCCTGCCCTTCCCAAACCCCCAGGGACCTGGGTAACTCATGCAGCACAAGGAGTCCTGCCAGCGGTGGCTTTTTTGGAATTTCTTTGCAGTTCTTTGTGTTTATTTGTTGGTTCATCTCACTTTACACCCCTCCCTGTTCCAGAAGGAATCACAGCCATCTACAAAGGCATACAGGACAAATAAGATTGCGTAAATTAAAAAGGAGGCAAAAGAAGGAAATGCAACAGTGATGTGGAACTTGGAGTTGGGATTTCCATCTGGTCTACTCCTTCAACACCTTTTTGTGGGGCAACTGGAGATTTGGCTTAGAGCTTCCTTGCAGCCAGTAGGAAAAGTAAATCTGTCTCTTTAATCACCCTGTTCCATGTCATTGTCATAGCACGTGGCTTTACTCCTGACACTTGGGTGGGGTAGAGATCACTCACAGGCCTCCCTAGAGGACCCTGAAGGGTGAAATGCCCACCTCCCCCATGCTTGCTCATAATGGCTGTGAGGAGCAGTTTGTGGTGGTCACAGCATGCCCAGTTCACACCTGACATCTTGGGCCAATGTACAGAGGGCAATGGTGCGTCCTAGTACCTGGCCTGAGTTTATCCGGTATGACTCAGAACAGACTTGAGGGCAGTCACTGGAGGGCCAGGCCGTGGGACCCTCATGCACATTTCAGGCCTGGAGGAAGCTCTCAGTCAGGAACAGAGTGAAAGCTCAGACTCAGCTCCTGGCCCCCTACTTTGCTGTGTCCTCTGTAGGCTCAGACGCCTGGTCAGCACTGCTGTTAGCTGTCGCCCTGAAAGTCTCAGCAGGGTGGCATCCACGACTTCATTGCAAGGTAAATGCCACCCTTGCCTCATGCTGTGCTGAGCACGTTAGGTCAGTGTTCCTCAAGGTGCTTGTTCATTACCACCTCCTAGGAAGAAAATTTTAATTGAATTTAAATTCCCCCTAGTGAGAGAAACTAAATACTATGGGATATGATTGTGTCAGATGGTGTGGAACTTTAGGGTCACAAATCATTTTAGAATGTCAGATTATTTTACACACATGTTCTACCTAATTTTTGCCCTCTTGGGGGTAATATCACCCTCACTGAGAATGTATGCATTAGCTATCCCAATTCTTCTTAGCAGTGAGATTGATGGAAGGAGAAACTGAGATACAGAGGGGTAAAGTAAGTTGTTTAAAATCACACAGCAAGTGAGGAGATGGGCTTCAGACTGAGGGATTGGCCTGGAGATGGCAACTTAGCTGATTTTCTTAACTCTTGGCAGCAGACCGTACCAATTGTTACACACCTTTCTGCTCTTTCTACTTGTCCTTGACATCCATTGCCCTCTTTCCGTGCATAGCCAGTTGCTGCGTTCTTTTCAGTAGCTGCATCATTTCCCATGTGCAGCAAGCAGTGTGGGGTCATTTATTTAAGCCACAACTGGCCAGATGGGCTGGCTTCAAATGCTGTGCAACTAAAACCCCTGCCCTGATGGTCTTCTCCACTTGCCCACAGCTTCGCTTGAGCACTAGTAAATGTGAAGTTTGGCTACTGAAAAGTAGGTTTCTGCGCTTCTTAAGACAGCACTTTCTGGGAGCATGGAGCATCTGCGCAGAGCTGCAGTCCCTGGCGAGCCCAAAGCCCATCCACACAGCTTCGTTAGAGAGACTGAGCTCCTGTTCTGACTCCCAGATCCCACTCGGCATGTCACTGATTCAGATGCTGCCCCACCCAGTTACCTTTTGTGCCTCTGGTCACTACCTTATGCTCTTGTCATCTGGAATTTCCCTGCGAGATAGCCTGTTTAGTTTTGGACTTCAGTTTCCGTCTCATTAATGGAAAGTTTCAGCAGCAGATTCCATTCCCACTGCCTAGGTATATGCTTTGAAACAGGTGGAACTGCCCAGCATCATAGTTTCTGGCAGCCTTGAGGCCCTCGGGGCTACAGGGATAATGCATACTGCTCACGTTGCTCATCTTTTTCCTTCTGTAACAACCCAAACAGGATCGCATTCTCCAGGACCTGGCCTTCTTTGCTAAGGGATGTGGCTGTCCTCTAGCAGGCAGGGAAGTCTACTCTGTACAGTCCTGGCTCAGCTTCTGTGAGAAGCTCGCCCTTTCTGCCTGAACCTTATTAGTAAAGTCTCTGTGGCTGAGGCCAGGTGCAGTCAGCTCCAGTACAGTGACCTCAGCCAGCACTCTGCAAGGTGGAGAGGACATGAAAATTCACAGAAGGTGCCTAGGCCACTCTCGGTAGCAGGCTGCCTGCCATGGAATCCAACTGACACACTCCAGGTATCAGGGTAATTAGGCCTCGTGGCGTCTAGTAATGGTCTGTTCTTTATTTCCTCTAGAAAGAGCTGGTGAACAGGATGAAGAGGGGTGGGTGGGATTGTGTGACTTACAGCCCCCTTTCTTGGACTCAGTCTCAGGGCTGCTGCTGTCCCCACCCCATCCCAGTAGCCCAGGGTCGCAGATTGAATGTGACAGCCAGGCTGATGATTTCAAGGAGGCAGATTCTGTGGGGGGAGGGCCACCGTGTCTCCTCCCCCTGCTTTAAGGTACACAGCAATGGACTTAATGCATCCAAGAATCATGACCCAATCTCTGTTTCATGTCAGGTAAGGCAGGTGGATATCCTGAGACAACAAGTAACTCGCCTTCTGGTTAAAGGATGTAGAAATAAGAAGATGCACAGCACTGTAGGCAATGCGTGTGAGGGAGGCATGACTCTCAGAGGCGATAGCTGAGTGGTAGACTGTGTGATGATGGGGATCTTACGGAGACACTTCTCCAGGTATGAAGAACAAAGAACAAAGCAAAAGCTAAGGCTTATGGGGAATACTATAGGAAGTTGGAGCTGAGGAACCTGTTGGACAAAGACTGAGGGCAGAGAAGGACAACTGACCATGCCAAGATCACATAGCCATGAGTAGAATAACTTTTCATGGATTCCTGACTCCCATCCTCACTGCACAGAGACTTTGTGGTGCCTCCAAGCAGCAGGAAACACATCAGCCAACCTGGATAAACTCCTAAGCCCTGTATTCACCAGTCGTGTGGGGTCCATGGGCGTCACTTCCTGTCCTCAGCTTCCTCATCTGTGCAAGGGGAATAAGGAGACTGCTTGCCTCAGGCTTGTGGTGAGAATGAGAGGAGGTCCCATGGGGCCCATGTGGTGCACCATGGCCATGCAGGGGGTGTTTGTGATGGTGGGCACCAGTTTCCTGTGCTAACCTGGATATGACCTACCCATTGCCCATGTCTTCACCCACAGATGACACTCCACCTCTGTATGTGCCTCCCAGCTGGCCCAGATGGCCCAGCTGTATTTTACATTTGTTTAGACTCCTCCATTTGGGAGGGATCCAGTTTCCTGGGAGAAACCTTCAGCAAATTGAGTGTTAAGAGATACACCTTATATTGTCCCAAACGAGCAGTGATAGCTCTTAGTAGAGGCTCTCCATGCGCCCAGTGTAAGGACCCCACATGGTAACCCACCTAGGGTGCTACAAATGCTCCCTGTGTATATGGGTGTGCAGCCACTAGCTGCAGGCAGGGAGAGAGAAGGAGTTCTTTCCCTGCCCTGGGCAGGAACTTCAATCTTTCTACATCTGTGCATCTTCAAAATAAAATAGAGCACCTATGCCTGTGTTGGGTTGTTGTGAAGATTTGTCAACTACTACATCCAAAGCCATTAGTGTTGATCCAGCCCCCAGAAATTCACAGATAATGTTTCTGCTCCCTCTTCTCTTTTCTTCAGTCATTCCTTAAAGGTGACTCCTGAGTGTGAGTGTTGGATCCCACTTTACAGATGAGGAGACTAAGGCTCAGAGAACCTCATAACCATGAGGACAAGGAGCCTGGACTTGAACTTCAGTGGTCTGACTCCTATTTGGAGAATGTTCCCTTTGCCCTTGTTAAATTCAAAGCCTGCTCTCTCTTTTTTGGTACCGAAGATTGAGCCCAAGTAGAAAACTGACCTAAATCCCAGTATTCTATAATTTGAGACAAGACCTTGCTAAGTATCTGAGTTTCCCAAGCTTGTCTCCAAGTTGGATCCTCCTGCCTCAGCTTCCCAGAGTGCCGGGGTTACCTGTGTGCACCACCATGCCTAATGCCTGAGCTCTTAATGCCCTGATCTGACTGTGCGTTGATGGGGAAAGGCCTAACTCCCTGCAGCATGCCCTTTCTCTGTCTTTGGTAGGAGCCCAAGCATTAGCCAGGCCCTGAGGAAATGTGTCCCCATTTGGCCTGGTGTTCCTGGGCCCAAACAGTGTCTTCTCAGTTCCTGCTGTTGGCACTTATGTGAGATCCACCTC
>PVKN010038638.1:0-11024 GCA_004027915.1 Capromys pilorides
ACTCAGACTTTAACAAGCAAAAAGTTACAGAAGAATTTAAAACAAAGAGATGAATGGTGATATTTCAGGCAAATATGAACTCTGAGAGCAATCTGAAGGATAGACCAGAAAGCCTAGCAGGCACACAGTGCCAGGACTGAAGCATGCCCACCAGGAGAGAGATGTCCCAAGGCCCCATGCCCTTAGCTTCCTCTTCTTTGCTCTGCTTGCATTCACAGCAGAGCTCTTCCAAACAGTGATCTCAATGCCCTGCCTCCATCCACTCCTTCCTTCTCTCTCTCTGGAGCCCTCTCCACTCCAGTTTCCCTCCAATCACAGGTCCAAACTGCTACTTCCTACGTCATTGGGTGCCAAGTCTGTGACCCATTGCACATTCTCAGATTTGACCAAAAACATTGACTCTTTCCTCCTTGAAACAGGTCCCTTGGCTTTGCAGATCTTGGCCTCACTCCCTAGCCCTCCTTCCAGTGACATGGCTGTTCCTTATTTTATTTGCTAGCTCTTCCTTTCTCTCCTACCAGTTAAGCACTGGAAATTTAGCTTCTTTCTACATGCAATATCATGGCTTTCCACTATTTGCCATCACTGCCAAATTCCTGAATTCCTATAGCCTACCTCTATTAGCATACCTAAGGCACACATCAATTTCTCCAAATTCACATTCCTCATGTGTATCCTGAAGCCCGCTCCTCTAGGAGCCTTCCCCTCTGCAGCAATGGCAAACATATTCTTCCACAGGCTGAAACTGAAACTTTCTCATTGTCTTGTTAGCCCCTGTGACAGTTAATGGTGATCACAGACTAGACTGGAATAAGAGGCTCCTGGCAGCTTAATTAGTAAAGTGCATTTCCAGGTGTGTCTGTGGGCGGGTTCAGTGATGATTGCCACAGGGATCAGAAAATCCACACTGTTGTCAATGGCACCATCCCATAGGCTCACTATCCAGCTAGGATGAAAGAGAAGAAGGAAGTGTCAACCAGCATTTTAAAACTCTGTTCAATAGGAGCATGGCCACATCTTTTATATCACCATTGCCAGTGGACACCAGATCTTTTTTTTTTTTTTTTTAATTTTAAAGAGTAAAAACAGCAGAAACAAAGATAGAAAAACACTAACAAGCAAGAGTACATATAGTACAGAATCTCAAAACAAGAACAAAAATTTAAAAATGGTTGTATTACATATCTTCATCATCAAATCTTTTTAGATTAATAGATATAGGTATGTAAGATTGGTCAAATAATGAAATACTTTCAGGACATCAGATCTTTATGTTCTTCAGCCTTCCAATAGAAACTCGTACCTTCCCTGGTTGTCTGGTCATTAGGATCCAGCGCTCTCTCCCAACAGGAACTTGAGGCACTGTTCAGGAAGCCTCCAGCCTTCAGTGTCAGCCAAGTGCTGTCCCCTGCTCTGCATCACAAGCCCATGAGCAGACATGCCCTGTTCCCAAACACTCTCACACCATAATGATACTCCTGCCTTGGAGCCAGCTGACCAAGGACTGAACCCCTAAATTCATGAGGTAACAAAACCCCTCCTCCCTTCAGTGGCAAGTATCAAGTATTTTGCCTCCAAGTCAGAAAAGCTGACCAACGTATTCCCTCTTGTTCTTTCAACTACACATCCACCTATCATTTTCAACTGTATCTGGAATCCACCCCTTTCTTGCCACTTTCATTACTCCTACCCTCAGCTGATAGACGCACACATCTTCTCCCACATAAGTATAGCAATAGCGCCCTAACGTGTTCTCCACAATCTGTTCCCAACAAGACAGCCACCCCAAAACCTATAAAATCTAAATGATATCGTGTCACTCTTCCCTCACCATCTCCCAGCAGGCTCCTACTCTCTGAACATGAGCTTCAAAGTCCCTAGTACTTCTTCTGTGACTCCATCCTTCTACTTCTGCGCTGGTCTTAACTCTTAGAAAACTAGGTTTCTTGTGTCCCACACACATCCTTTCTGTCTCCAGGCCATGGTTCCTGCTGTTCCCCTCTCTGTAATGACTTTTTACTCGATATGTGTGCTTCTTTATATTCTTCTGGCCTTTACCCAAATACCGCCTTCCAGGGAGCACAGTTTTCTTCTTGAAGTTGCTCCAGACCACTCCCTTACAGGAAGCAGCACACTCACCTGAGCTAGCATTTTGCCTTTCCATGCATCATTTACGTATCACACACAGGTTAGAGTCCTCTCCTCCCTGTGGTCAGTATGTCCAAGCTGCACCTCAAGTTTGCCCACCCCAGCCAGCTTCCTACAGGAGTAGCTCCTCAGCCACTTCAGCGCAGACCCAGATCCCCAAAATACCTAACTTCTGACATCCTCTGAGACTTTATAAAAATGACATTCCCTCTGGCTGAAATGAGTTCATGTGATCTTAGTTCTTCTGTATCAACAAGTTGCCTGGTGGCATTTTGGAGAGTTCAACACAGGACTAGTAAATTCTTATCCCACCCAACTCATTCTAAGAGGCACAGAGGAAGAGCTGCCCTCTCACTTGAGCTCCCCCTTCATACTATACCTAAGTGAGCAGCCAATGGGAAGACACACAGTGGCTTGAACTCCTTATGAATACTGGTGGCATTTCAAAATAAAATATTATGTGGACCCATCCAAATGTAAGAAAAAGAAAAGTACTATGATCAAACTAGATTATCCCAAACCCTTCTACTGTCACCTACCCATGAAATCATATAAATATAATTAATGACAGAAAGTTTATAATTAGAGTCAGTGCATCTTCAAAAGGAAGAAAACCACATCATTAATTCATCAGACAATTATGATTTCAAAAGAAAACTATGAGAACTAGGTGTATGCCTGAGTGGTACAGACTTGTATAACATGAGAAAAGCCCTGGATTTGATTCCCAGCACCAAGAAAGAGGAAAAGAAGAGAGGGAGAAAGAGGGGTAGAGAGGGGAGGGGGATGCAGAGGGGGACAGAGAAAGAGAGAACTGAGAACAAATTCTTAATTGGACTAGTCCTTGAATTCCATTCTAAAAAAAAAAAGAATCTCATAAAATAGTTCTCCAAGACTTTTTTTTAATGAAGATTAGAAAACAAGCTGGACATGGTGGCACACACCTGTGATCCCAGCACTCTGGAGGCTGCAGCAGAAGATAGCAAGAGTTCAGGGCCAGCCTGACTACATAGTCAGACCCTGTCTCAAAAAGAAAAATTAGAAAAGGAGACAAAGTCCAATTTTTACCTCCAAAATTCAGTTGGCCAGGAGGGAAAAATTATTTTTTTAAAAATTAGACTTGGTATGGAAGACACAAAGCTATCATTATTTGTGTAGATGGCAAAACCATTTATAAAGAAAAACAAACAGCCCAGAATCAATAGACATAGGTAACATTGATCAAAGATGTCACTAGGTACAAGACTGTCAATCTTTCTTTACACCACCAATAACAAAGCTGAAAATAAAACACCTTTCAAGTAGCACAAATATAAATTTACCAGGAAAGAATAAACAGAACTTTTGCTAAGAAAAAAAAAAAATACTGTCTCAAGCACTATAAAAGATCATCTGAATAAATGGAGAGCCATTACTTGGATCACAGACAAAACAAAATAATATTTTAAGATATCATGCTACCCAAAGTAATGTTTAAAGACAGTGTATTGCAAACCAGAAGAGTATTTTGAACAACTGGTAATTGATTCTAAAGCTATTTAGAAGGAAGAGAAATCGAGGAAGTGCTAAAACAACTTTGAAAACAAAAACCAAGGAAGTATTTAGTGGCCAAACCACAGATTTTGAGAACTGACTCAAATTCATTTGTTTGTTTTCTGTAATTTGTAAAAGGAGGAAAGAACGGGGACTTATTAAAGGCAAGAGAAGTTCAGTCGGAGACATATTATTTTAACAACAAACTAGAATAGGGCAGGGTGGGGTGGGGCAGGTTAGGCAGGGTAGGGCAGGACAGGAGTAATGTGATCTCCCAAAAAAGATAAATACCAAGAATACAGATAGTGGGCTTTCCTGAGACTGGGCAGAAGAATTGTAGCCCACACTCTAAATTGCTCACCTTGGAATTTGGAGACCTTATTTAAAGAGAAAACACCTTGAATCATGGGAAATTCAGTTAGGTTAATGACAAACCAAAGCACTGGAGGCTAAATAACTTGATGCAATATTTGTAATCACTCATTTTCTCTCTTTCTTCTTCCTTCTCTGTAAAGTGGGAATGGTAGTTTTTGCTTTCCCAGAACAACTATTGAATAAATTGATGAAGATACTGAAACATAAATGCTTAATTTAAAACCAAGGAAAGTGACAATGGAACAATACTAGGGCACATCCCCAGCATTCCGTGAGACCAGGGGATGCCACTCCAACTTGCCCTCTGTAGCACAGAGAAACCACTACAGTGCAGCACAGAGAGAATCAGAATTGTTTTTCTCTTGCCACTGGTAGATGCGATCATTTCTACCTATAGCCACACATGCTACGGCTTTAAGTAATAGCTTCGTTGCAGATTTTCCAGGCCGAAAACATGTATGTCCCTTAAAAATAAAAATTATATTAAAGCAGTGGATTCCATCTGCTAGCAAGTAAACATGGAGAAGAAAATGCTTTTTATTTGAATAACCTCCAGCCGTCACGGAACTGAAGCAATATAACTCGGCTTGATCTTGGTTAGTGACTTCCTTAACAGTTCACGTTTCATGATGCTTCCTGGGGTTCTATATAAATGTGATCAGAGAGTGCTAGCTCTGGCTAGACGCAGGTCCTAGGCAAGTGTGGAGGGCAGCGCTAGGATGTCTCCTCGCTGTGGCCACTGATGGTGACACTCAGTGCCCAGGGCTGTTGAGCAGTAGAGGTCTCAGGCCCAGGCTGTGATCCTCCTGCCTCAGAGCAGGAATGACAGGCATGTGTGAAAGAAGGTAGGGACCAAGAAGCAACTGGTTACGGAGAGGAAGTCGAACAAGACAAGAAACTGAAGGCCAGTGGCCCGGAGGCTCTCTGGTGAACACAGATATCGCCTTCTGCTGGGCAACTCCAGGAAGCTGGCCCTAAGGACTCCACCGTGCACACGACACCACGAACCATAAAGACACAGACTCCCGGTGCCGCAGAGCCCTGCCTCGTGTCTGGTTGTTCTGACCTCAGCAGAGCCCAAAGTCCTCCTTCCAGCCTGAAGCTGCCCAGTCTCCCCTTCTCTCGCCTCTGTGTTTGTTGTCTCTGCTTGAGTCGCCGTGCTCGTTGCCCCAAGCCCATTCGTCCTCCAGCAGCTTTCCTTATTCTTTGAGCCCAACCTCAATAGGCAACACCTGCAGTCCTTCCTGACCTCTCCATGCCATGACAGCACGTTTTGGTGCCCTTCCGAGGACACACACTCTTCGCACCCATGTGCATCCCAGCACCGCTCATGGCGTAGGCTCCACAGTAACTTCCGACAGAGAATGCTAAAAGTAGAGGCCCAGCTCAGGTCTGGGATGACTGACTATCATTGAGGCCCTCCTCCAATGAGCAAGCAAAGACAGTCGTCTTCTCTGTAAGACATGTCGCAGGGGTGTCATCGTAACAAAAGCAGAAGGCCTGTTCGTGGGAGCTGACGCATAGGCCAGCCCGTGTTAGTTATTTCAATACTAATATTACAGATGACTAAAATTAGATTATAATGTATTTTTGCAATTCATAATCAGGATTGATTTGCATCCTAAAGTCCAGGAGTTACCAAAAATACTTGAATCTGCTCAAAATTACCCTTAAAGAAATTCATTCAAGAGGCTTACGCTTTTTAATTTCCAACAATTATCTCTACTCTGGTCCCAACCCTCAAGAACAAACTACAAGGGGTCTTATTTAGAGAAAAAAATTAAAATGCCATGCAAAATGAAAGATACAAGTAATTATGATCAACAGAGAGATAGAACCATCTTCAAAGAAAGAAACAAAAAAAATCTAGATTTTTTTTCAATTTTTTTCACATTCTCAGCCCTGAAATTCTTTAAACTCCCTTTTGTGGGTTTAAAGGGGCCATTTTATCTCATGTGATAACAGTGGAAATTTCTTAGCATAGAATTTGGGCTTAGATTTAGAAATGGAAAGAACACATAACAAAGACAGCAACTTGAGAGCAGGTATCAAGCAAGGACAGAGGGCAGTGCCCGGACACTCTGCATCCACCCCAGTGGCTACCCCAACCTGGGATGGCTCTGTCCAGCACTCAGGAAGGGAAACACACTTTTCAAAGACAACATCACTGGCCAGTGGCTTTAAAACATTGCCCAAGGGTAGTAGTTGGAAAGTACTGTAGAGGGGTGCTCTGCGACCAACATGCCCTTATTTTCTTGTTGTAAAACATCTGCACTGTTACACCTCATGCACAGTAAACTATAGTCCACCAGAAGGCTGTGGATGTAGCTCTTCTGTGATTATAACAGGAGCAACAGTGTGCTGAGCCCCACAACAGTGACACCAAAGCTATACTTAGTAGGTGCTTTTTCCATTATGGAGCCTGTAAATGATAGGCTCATACAATAGAAATGTAAACTATGAATGCATACAGGGATTTGTCTTAGGTGCATAGGTTATCCATGCACAGGGGACTCAAGAAGTACAGGCACATTAAATCTCCAAGGTCACATTTTCCCAGTGAACTGGGGAGGCCCCTGTGCATGGCACACAGCTGGAATCGTAGGGCAATGACCAGAAAGGTGCAATACTGACTTGGTTCTCAGCCAAACTCTTCAAATTTTCTCAAATACCTGTACACATTACCCAGCTTCTCAAACATGAATGACTTTGTGGGCACAGCTAAGGTAGTAGCAGGTGCTCTGCAGCAGCTCTGTGAGGATTAAAATGAGTTGCATGCAGCTGCATCTGGTGGAACAGGGGCTTTGTATTAAGACTGTTTTGTTCTGATTCTTTTAGATATGAAAAACTGATCCTGGGCCCTTGAGGTCTTATTTCTGAATTAGCAGAATAGGCAATGAAACACTAACAGTTTCAGACATACAACTGGGACCATCCTAATTGCAATGCTAAGACAAGCAACACTACAATAAAATCAGACACAAGCAACGGTTCAGTAGAATTGGAAATTCCAATATCAGCCCTCAATTCCTGTGCAGCATGAACTGCCTGCCTCCACTCGGAAAGCCACTCTGCACATGGGCAGTGCCAGCCTCATATGGGGAGAAAGCAGACTGATGCACTGTTTTATAACTTGCCTTTCAGTACATCATCATTTTATCATAATATTCTCTAAGAAGAAAGAAAGCAACAGTAGCAGAAGCCCTTGACATGTAACACAGCATATGTCATGAGACAGGCTTGTAAATAACAGACCAGTGCCCAAATCAAATCATTGCTCTTACACTAAATTACTGGGTACCAGTAGCCAGGCTGATCTTTCTAAATCTCAGGTTTTTACCTTCTAATTGGCAGTAATCCTTATCCCCAAGAATACTGAAAGTAGCAAATGAAATGATGTATTTAAAACATGTACTTACGCAATTGACCTTTGTACCTTTCAGATAGTAAGGCTCAACAAAAATTCTCACCTTCATCAACAAGAAACAGAACTGCATCTTGGTTGGTGAGATGCTTCAATATTGTTCAGAGTTAGTTTAGAAAACATGGAGTTTAAAAGATTCATCCATTTAGCTGATGAAAACAGGAGAAAAGAGAAAGCGAGAGAATTTAGATCTTGGTTCATTTGACTCAAAATGCTTAACTGTACAATCTTTATAATCCAAAGATAGAGTGGAACCCATCAGAAATCTTCTTGTGTACCTTATCTGCAACAGCTGGATCTTCTATGGTTCTCCAGAAGTGTCCAAACCACACAGAACAAGAAGAAGATGTCTGTGTCGACACATCATGCTGCATGTACAAACGAATCGGTCCCAACACATTGGTAAGAATTATCTCTTGTTCTTCAAATTGTTCTGTCCCAATTAAAGGCACAGAACCAAATTATTACCTCCTCAAAATGAATGCATATGATTTCTCTTCTACAAATAACCCCAAGTACAAATAGAGAGCAAAACAGAAGATAGATAATAGGAAGTGGATGGTTTGAGCATGGGAGGGGAAACAAGAGCTGGAAGGAACGAGGAGAGTTGGAGGCAGAAGGGGGCAAAAAGAAATGCAGCTGTGAAGCACACATTTGCAAACTTTCCTGATAAATGTAATCATTATGTACTGCAAATATGTGCCAACAAATAAAAGAGTATAATGAGAAAAAAAAGAAATGACAAAACAGATGGGGAAAGAAAACTGACACCTTTACCCTCCTACCGTGAGCTCCCAGAACAACACACCAGGCGTGCAATCCCATGCCATGCACCCATGAATCCTTGCACCCTGCATCTGCTCAGCCCTTCAACCTAGCCCCTCATGACAACCTGGTGGTCCTGAAGTGTACATGTACGTGATTGAAATTTGAAACAGAAAGAAGAAAAGCAACAGAGACTTTAGAAGACATCGTGATGGAGACAGGAGCCAAGAAGCCAACACTGTCATAGCAATAAGGGGCACTGTTGAACAAGAATTCACAATTTAAAGACTTGGGAAGAACTTCAGCTCTAAGAATGTGTTGGCTTGGTTGTGTCTGAAGAAGGAAGGGCATCTATAAAGTGTAAGTACTCCTAGTCACTCGCTACCACTCAAGAAGACTTGTCTCACCAAAGCCTTTATGCGGTGTTGGGTGAGGAAAGTTCAAGCAATTTGACACTGCTTCTGCTATTTCCTGAAGTTGCTCCCTATTGATTCAACACAATGGGAAACCAAGGCCATCCTCTCATGCATGAGTTTCAGCTTTGCTGATGGAATGGCACCCAAGAGACACACTATGTTGGAGCCACTGAGCACCCCACCTCTGACAGGGGCCATGTGCGTAAACAAGGAGAGGGTGTCTTACATGCTCATTGACTCTAAGCCTGAGGCATTGCTTTGCATCCAACCCTGCAATTTAGGCTGTGGCTGGTGGGTGCCCAGCAGACACACACTCCCTGCAGCTCTTCCTGTGAAGTTCTTGCATCCTGACCACAGGTTTATGAAGTGCACATATGCATTTCAGAGATGCACTAAGGCACCAGAACAACACAGACAGACATGCAGGATGCAGACATACAGCAGGCTGCTCATAAAATGTAAGAGCTGACTGTGATCTTAAAATAGTTTGTGAGTGTCAGGATACTAGGATATTTATCTGCAGAATGAGGACAATATGTGTCCTTTCTACCCTACTGGGATGCTATGAAATGGAGAGGCAACTTAAGGGGCAACTTGAGGGGATTATTTTGTTAGCCTGATAATAACTGAAAGTCTTAGTTTTGCCAAGAGGAATCATATCCTTCAGGAACTAAACCTTGGCATGTAAACAGCTTGTTCAAATACATTTGCCCAGTTTGCTGCTATTACTGAGAGACAAGGAATGACACAGCCGGTTTTGCTTTTATTTTCCTTTGCTTTTATAAAACCAGGCAAACAGAGCTGGCAGACTTTATTTCCCACTGGGAAGTGTATCAGGGCCCATCAATCACTCAGAGACTATCGGGTGACAGGGCCAGACGCATGACTCAGCTCACTCAATAGCTGGCGGATGGCAGGAGAATCAACCTCCAGAGGCTGCATACCACACAGGGCTCAGGTCCACCTCCACTCATTACCAGCCACACCTGCCCACAGTGTCACTCCACCACCTCGGCCAGGAGCCTCATGCAAAGAAATGAAGGATGAATTTTCAAGGAAATGTTCCAGGAATAAAATACAGTAGATGATGCTTCCCAAGGAAAGTTACCAGTGGCTGCAGTACACAGCTCTATAAAAGTCAGCCTCCCAACTGTGCCTTGATGTAGTCTATCGCCATGTAGAGTTGACCATCATATACAATCTCCACTCAACCGCTTTATTAGGGAGGAACTCTGTGCTAGGAACCGCTCGATCTGGGATTCCATGGTGCCTTAGGGTCCTAGCAATGGATGCAGCCTTTTCTCTACAAAAATATCACAGTGTGATGTTCAAGGGACTGCAGGTGTAGGAGCCAGAACTGTGGAGTTTATTTCTCTCAACACATGAAGGGAACTCCAGGAGATGTTTCTTAAAGAGATACTGTGAGCTGAGCATTGAAAGATGATCAAGAGTTTGCCAAGGAAATGAAAGGAAAAATGAAATAGAGACAGGTGGCATTTGATGTGCAGGGTAGGAAAGAGCAGGCCACCCTGTTGGACAGAAGAATCAGGTGCAGGGGTGGGGGCTAGATGCCCTTTTATTGTTGGCCATCCCTCCAAGTTTCTCTTCTGAAAAAGGCTATTCTCTGAAATGCTGGAGTAGTTATGAGACCAGTGGTGAGGTTGGCATGGGAGGTGAATGACAAAATTAGTACAAACCTGAAGAAAAATTTACCTCAGTGTTTCTGGATATGGAGTTTCTGAACAGTAGACTATACAATGGCTACCAGATGGCCCAAAGCTAAGTAGCTCACTCTGAAAAGCAGATGGACTTGTGCTGGAAATCAGTGGCATGAGCTGCTCTCTGTTGTTTTTTTTTTCTTCATTCTTCAGCTCCATAATATCTTCTCCTGAGCTTGGGTGTGGGCCTTTGTTACACTTGTGCTCACCCTCTGGCCAGCATCTTTCAACTACTATCTGAAATAAGTGCAACTGAGAAACTAGGCCTTCTCACATCAGGGGACCCTGAGTTACATGTGACCTGTTCAAGTTTGGGAAACAAAACAAACTCCATTTTTTTCTCAAGTTGTTTATGGAGCACCAACATAGCAATGATGTTAAATCTAGCAATATTTCTGAGGAAAAGGATTAGAGTTAGCATAAACACCTTACATACCATTGAGCCATTGTGACTTTTACCAGGTCTTTGGCAAAAATAGTAAGATAGATTATATAGTGGAATGTAATTTTCTCACAAAAGCCACAAAAGCTACTGTGATGGTTTGGGTCTCTCGATGTCTCCACAAAGCTTCATGGGCTCACAGGTGCTGCTTCTTAAGAGGTGGCTGGATCTTGAATGTGTGTCTCTAGAATTTATTCATGATG
>PVKN010038639.1:0-11112 GCA_004027915.1 Capromys pilorides
AATTATTAAAGTATCATTATTGAATAGCTAAATTCAGTTTTATTGAATAGCTAAATTCAGTTTTTGTGTTCAGTATTAAAATGTAATTTTCTACAGATTACATTGCCAAATAATATAGGAAATCTTATATGTAGTTGGAACTATCAAAATTGTATATAAAATGCCATAATGCTGAGTGGAATATTAAAATTGTCAGATAACAAAAAAGATTTTTCCTGCCATCTTATTACTAAGGGGAGAAGTTTTGATAAATAATTGTGGTCTGAAAAGTTCTTTTTGTTTATCAATGTATAAACAGCCTCATTTGGCAGTGTCAGGGGAGACCTTAGGTCAGGCTGTAGAATAGGGCTGCAGAGAGTTCATGCAGAGCATAAATGAAGGGATGCCTTTGTGTGTCTGAAAGGTGAAGTAGCAAAATATGCTTCAGTACAGTGTCTGTACTGTCAAATTCAGTGGAGGAGACATAGACCTATTAAGCTAAAGAAAGATGCTTATGCAAAATAAGGAAGGACTGGGGATCAGAGCATGGCATGAAACTTGAGGATGGCAAAGGCCACATCATGAATGCCACAGAACCTTATGGCATTATAAGAATTTTGGAGTTAATCTTGTAGCCAGTGGCATTTCATTGGAGGATTTTAAGTAATGGAGTTAAGTCACCTGGTCTGATCTGGATTTTCAGAAAAATGTATTGATAAATCATCTAGCTGTTGGACTGGAAGAAGGTGAGACAGGTAACAGAAGCCAGTTGAACTAAGGTACTGGTGAAAGCTTGGAAAAGTATATATGCCCTTCAGTAAGATGATACTATAATAATACAGTTTACATAATTTGGGGAGCCACTGAATATTTGGGAATAAAAGAGAAAAAAGTTTTGCGTTGATGAGAACTGTTTAGCGATTTCAGTGGTATAAACAGTCCTCTGTAGCATATGTGGCATAGATTTGCCACCACTGATTTAAGGTCTTTCTGGTTGATAAGAGTTGAAGTTGTTAGAAAAGGAGCAATTTTTGTGAGATTTTAGATCATGGAAACCCAGCAGTGATATTTGCAGATTTTTCTTAAGACACAGATTAGATTTTTCTGATAGATTTCATATTGGGTTTTCTAGTGATTCTGGCAGTTGTCACTAGAGTGTGTGTGAGTGAGGAGTGTGAGTGTAGAAGCCAAGGCCTTTGATGTACCAGCAAAGTAGCGTACATGTGTAATTTAGTTTTGGAAAGCTATAGCATGAAGAGGAGATATTATAAAAATTTTAAAAAGAAGAATGGAGCTGAAATTTCTTTGTATGATATATAGGGGAAGATTTAAAATATAGAGGAAAAAAGGGATACTTGAAAGATCAAATTCTCAGCAGATGAGACAGTATGTTATCAGCACAAGAAACAAATTAAATTCTTGAAGAAAATTTTAAGGTTAATACAATTTTGACAACCACTACTATTATAATCTTCAAAGAAAAGGAGTACAGCTTGTACAAGTACAGAAGTACAAAGTAAAGGAGAAATACTTTGAAAATAGCCATATGGACCTAGGCAGTAGTATTATTGCCATTGGAGAAAAGGTGACTGAACAGTTCTCCTTGAAAAGTTTGTAAAGTTAGTGTACTTTGGAGGAGAGCTGGATTTGAGTTAAATCTGGAATGGAAAAAGATAATGAAGTGGATTTTGACCTTAGAGTGTGGGATCTGTTAACATGGAAGTCACTGTGGAAGACTGAGGGAAGAAGGATGGGCCTCAAGCCAGAAAGTAGCTAAGGAGGAGGTGGTCTTAAGAAGTGTTTTTGTGAGGCTTTAGAGTAACTAGTTTAAAGAGTCTATTTTTAGTCTTATAAAATTGAAGGGAAAGGAGAAGTAAATCAGGGAAAAGAATTGGTTGATGTTGTAGCTGGGCGTGGTGACGCAGGCCTGTAATCCCAACACTTGGGAGGCTGAGGCAGGAATATCAATGTGAGCTCGAGACCAGGCTGGGCTACAGAAGTGAGCATAGCAAGACCCTATGTCAACAAGACAAAAAAAAAAAAAAAAAAAAAAAACCCAAAACACAGAAAGAAAAAGAATTGGTTGATATTCATAAGAACAGTTCAGTCTACCCTAATGTGAAGTTTCAGTGCAGTGGTGGCTGAGAAATCCCAAATTCCTAACATTTCTTATGGTTCCGCTGATGACAAATTGCCATGGTGCTTCTGAAGACATCTTTTGCTGAGGGGTGGGGGGCTGGGCTAAGTAGCATGTAGTGAAGTTGGCATATGCGTCCTATGTTCTAGAAGTCTCTAATACAGCCTCGAGGACTTTTATTTTCCATGTAGTATGAAAGCCAAAAAGCAAAAAGTGGAGCAAGTAAGACTAGAGAGGGGCCAGGGAGATAGCTCAGTGGAATAAGAACTTGCCTGGCAAGCACAAGGTCCTGAGTGCGATCCCCGGTACCACCAAAAAAAACAAAAAAAAAAGAGACTAGGGCTGGGGGATAGCTCCGTGGCAGAAGTGCCTGCCTGACAAGTGCAAGGTTGTGAGTTTGAACCCTGGTCCCGCAAAAAAAAAAAAAAGACTAGATAGTGATTGTTTCAGTACTGTAAAGGGTCTTACTTCTGAACATTCAATTCAGTGCCAATGTGGTAAATTTTACCAAAATCTCTTCTTTGTGTTACAATAAAGATTTTCTAAGTTCACATAGACTTACTTAGGATTGTTCGATTGTGCTAAAGGCCTCTTATAAGATTTTTTACGTACTTAACAGTTTTTTTGGATCCTTACTTTTGTTACTTGCTTACTTAAAATAGTAGAGGGCCAGCCTTTGACAGTTCCAGAGAGGTTTGCTTTGCTGAGTTATTCTCCTGTAGTTTTATACTTACATTTCGTACTGTCTAAAACTAGTGAAGTTCTTCTGTTGCTAGAGTTAGGTCAAGCATGCCTATAGTCCCAGCAGTCGTGGAGGTTGAAACAGATTGCAGGTTCCAGCCCTGCCTGGCCAGATCAACCACTCCAGAGAGGAAATTGTGGCTGTTATACCCTTTTTTCATGAGAACAATGCAAATTATATATTTGAATGATTTATTAAAATACATTCAAAAGTATGTCATGTAGTTTGTGTTAATTTTACTTTTCAGGCTTTCAGAATTAATCTTTTTTTCTTTGTAATAAAGTTCACAAAACATGATCTTTCTCTACATTGTCATGTAAATGAAGGCTCCCTAAAAGATGTAATAAAATTTTGTTCTGCTAGTCTTGGAAGCAACACTGTGTTAGCGCTCTGCCACTGATAAAAATACCTGACCAAATTCATCTATTGCTTTTGGGCCTGTGTTAGGGTATTTGTACCCTAGGCCACTACTGTATTCTTGCTTCTCAGATGCCATAAGGCAGGATGCCATCATCCATCTCATCATGGGAATGCCTGGTAGAGGAGGAAGAGGAGGAAGAGGATGAGGAACAGGAGGAGGAGGAAGAGGTTGCTTGCCTTATGGCATCTGAGAAGAAAGAGCAGAATAGTGGCCCAGGGTCCCAGTATCCCTATAAAGGCATGTCTCTGAAGATTTCTAGATAGACCTTACTTCATAAAGGTTCTGCCACCTCCCAGTTGTGCCATGGGCTAGAGACCAAGCTATTAGCATAAGGCCCTTTGGGGGGGGGGGAGGAGATACCTATGCAAATCATAGCATGCGCCAGTGTCAACTCTATTTATTTATTTATTTATTTATTTATTTATTTATTTTTGTATTTTTGTATTTTAGGAAAGGGTCTACAGGGTGTTCAGGATCTCACTACTAGATTGGACTCAAGAGTGATCCACCTGTTTACAGCCTCCCAAGAGCTGGGATTACAGGCGTGTACCACCATGCCCTGTCCCAGTTGCTATCTCGGCAGCTGGGGAAACCCCTGGCCTCATGCCTGCTTATAGGCACTTTAATCCACTGAGCTGTTTGGCCCTTTGTCACTCTCTTAACAAAGTTGGTTTGATTCTCCTTTTATTAGTACACATTTGTCATACATATTGATCACATTTATCATAGGGAATTTGTAGCTATGCATAATACATCTCAGTTCTCTTTTTCCAATTCCCTTTCCTTCTACCCCTCTTTCCCTCCACTCTTACACTAGCTTTGTTTCCACTTTTCCTCCTTCCATTCTCTCTCTCTCTCTTTCTCCTTTTCCCTTCTTTGGCCTTTCTTCTCCCCCTGCCTCGTTTCCTTTCTCATTTGAACATTCTCAATATATATCTTCCATTATACTTCTCATTTATCCTTTGGATTTTTTACACATGAGAAACAATGCAGTATTTAAATTTGTATATCTGATTTATTACACTAAATATTATCAATTTTCCTACAAATGATTCAAATTTATCCTTTATGGCAGAATAGTAATCTGTTGTACGTAAATACCACATTTTCTTTAACCATTCATCTTTTAAGGAGCATGTCATCCATTTCCAAGATTTAGCTATTACAAATTATGCTACTATGAACATGGGTATATATACTTTATTATGTTATGGTGCTTTTCACTCTTTGAGAAATAGGAATATACATAGAAATGGGTCAAATGGAACCCCTAGTTCTTGTTTTATGAGGAATCTCCATACTGACCTCCATGACAGTTTGCCTCATCAGCAAAGCAGAAGGGTTCAGTTTTTTCCCCATAGCCTTCCCAGCATTTGTTATTGGTTGATTTCTTGATAATAGCCATTCTTTCTAGAAATGGAATCTAAGTGCCGTTTTAATTTACATTTCTTGAGTGGCCAGTAATGATGGGCATTTTTTCATAGATTTATTTGCTGTTCTTCGTCATCTAAGTCTGTTCATTTTAGACCCCCATTTTTGGTGTTGAGCTTTTAAATTTGGGGAGTCTGGTTTTTTTGTTTGTTTGTTTTTAGTTCTTTATATATTGTAGATGTTAATACTTTGTGGAATAGCAGGTAAAAATTTTCTTCCTATTTTGTAGGTTGTCTCTTTGCTATGTTGGTGGCTTCCTTTGTTTTGTAGAAGCTTTTTTATTTGATGTGCTCTCAGTTGTTGATTCTTTGTATTATTTCCTGTGCAGTCAGGGTTTTGTTTATAAAATCTGTGTCTATGTCTATATCTTTAAGAGTTTTACCCATTTTGTCTTCCAGAAAATTAAGTGTTTCTGTTTTAATATTCCTACCCAAGAGCAGGAGCTATCTTTCCATTACCAGATGTCTCTTTCATTCTCTCTTTTTAGAGTACCGTAGTTTTCAATGTGGAGGTCTTTTTACATCCTTTCTTACGTTATTTGTGACATCCATCGAAGATCATTTATTACCTCTGCTCTTTGTTATTGACTCCTGGAAAAATATGTTGATGTTTTTTAGTGTTAGAGACAAGTAGAGCCATTTCTTAAGTTTTATGATTTATTATTTCTAAAGCTTTAACAGTTTATATAGGATATTATACCCTTTATATTATAGTTCTTTTACATTTGTTGAACAACTCTTATATTTACGGAGCTTATATTCTTGACAGACATAGACAGATTTTTTTTTTTTCTTTCAAACCATATTACTTGAGTTTCATATAATTTAAAACATTACTTCCTGATTTCTGAATGTCCCTCTTAAGAACCAGGGAAAGTTGTTATATATCACTGATTTGGTTTGGTTTGATATTTGGGGTGGGACTGTACTGGATAGTCCAGACTGGCCTTGAACTCACTGTGTAGTCAGAGCTAGCCTCAAATTCATGGCAGTCCTCCTGCCCACTTTCCTGAATGCTGAGATTATGGGTGTATACCATCACCTCAGGCTCACTTTTTTCCTAAGAAGTCTGTAAAATATATTTTTATATTCTGGAAAGAGCTATTGAGAACACATTGAATAATTTCACTTCCTGCATTTCTGGCATTGGTAGTCAGTTTTGTACCACGTCATTTCAAATATTATCCTGCAGAACAGCATTTCTGACCAGTGCTCTTCTTGGGCGGATAAGGCTGACTGAAGAGCACTTCCTTGTACTTCCTTGATGTGATTATTCTTAGAGAAATACTGAGGACACCTAAAAAACATGAGGACACCTAAAAAACACTGTAGGAGAATATAGCTTTCATGTTTAAACAAGTAATGTACAAAACATTTTCATTCCATTCTTATCCTTACCAAGTTCTCTATTCATCTTTTAGATAACTCAGTATTTTGCAGGTGTTAATAGAGCTAAGAACCTGTTTGTCTTGGATTACTTATTAAGATCTCTGCCCTACAACATACTTATTAACATCTTGAAAGCATGTAACAAGGAACAAGTTTGGGAAGTATTGATCTGATACATTACTCTGGTTTTTTTATATGTAAAAAGCATAACATATATTACAAGATAATATTAGTTTAGAATTATCATTCATAATGTTCTACCTTCAGAAGCCTTGTTAAAACATCTATTTTTATCAAGTTGGATTTTCATTAGATTATTCTGAATGGCAGTTTTATTAACATATTAGTGCAGTTACAGCGCTCTTATAAAACACTATGTTAGACTCTGTAGAAGCATGAGTGAGTCAAACCCCAACCAAAAATACATTGTAGTCTGGTGTAGGAAGGTTGCTTAACAGGTGTAGCAATTATTATTCTAAGAGCTAGGAGTTGATTTGAGCCATAAGAATCTTAGATGAAATGATGTAGCTGAGAGTAGTAGCAAATGATTTCTGTAGCGATTCAGAAAAGCTGCAGGCAATAGAAGCTATTTTAATTGGACTTAGAGACCAATTGAGATTTCATATGGCAAAGGAGAATAGAAAGGAAATGTTAAAGGAGAGGATATGTGTGAGCCAAGACATAGATGAGCAAGAGGCACATTTGAAAGAAAGTGATGAGTGACCTTTGGGCTTAAGGGTGAAGTATACTGAGGGATTGTAGAGGAGCATCTATCAGGTGATGGATTTGGGAAGGGAAGTTACAGAGGTTGAACTTCATGAGACCGTGAGAGTAACATTAAAGGTTGCGCTTTAGGAAGGTTAGAGTGATAATATTTGAGGTGAGAGATCAAAGCTATACAGTAATTCAAATAAGTAGGACAAGACGAGGTTTTGTGTTGAATTATCAGCATGGAAATGGGGGCCAGGGCTGTCCTGTGGAGGTATTTACAGAATAGGAGAAGGCAGGTTCAAAAGTGGCTCTTGTTGTTGGGGGCAACAATGTGAATCAATTGCTGTGAAATTGTTAGGTAAGTTTTCTTCTTCTTATTAGTTCTAGAGCCAGTACAAAAGCCTCATGAAGGTCCTGGAGAAATGGGGAAACCAGTCGTCATTCCTAAGGAGGATCAAGAGAAAATGAAAGAAATGTTTAAAATCAATCAGTTCAATTTAATGGCAAGTGAGATGATCGCACTCAACAGAAGTTTACCAGATGTTAGGTTAGAAGGGTAAGTACCTTGTGTGCTTATGGTAGTACTGGAATGAAAAGTATGTTTTCAATAGATTCCCAGTAAATTGCACTTTAGTGTTGGTTATTCCTTAAACTGAATGGTACATCATGAAATAACTGCTCACTGCGTTTAAATGTAATTAAATGCTGTCAATATGTCAAGTGTGGTGCTGCACACCTCTAACGCAGCACACAGCAGGCTGAGGCAGGAGGATTATTGTGAGCTTGAGATCAGCCTGAACTACATAGAAAACCCTGAGTTAAAAAGACCAAAACAAGGCAAATAATATCTCGAAATATTACTGATCTAATAACTTATTTCAGGCATTGGAAAATAGTTGTCTATGTTCATGGATTAGTGCGGCATTTTAAACTTCATTATTACCAAAATATTCATATATTCAGCAGAAAAAGTTCCAAGTAGTATGTAACCTGAAACACCGAAACACGCAGTTCTAAGGATACAGCTCTGTGCACATCTGTATAAACATTATCCAAACCAAAAAGAACATTTCGATTGCTTCTAAAAGTTCCCTTATTTCAGTCTTTCCAGTCATTGCTCCACTCCTAGAGACAACCATTATTTTGAGTTCTCTAAACACTGTATCTTTCATTTAACTTCTTATAAATTGATCTGTATGGTATATACTCCTACACCTTTGAGGTTTGTATTTTTTCATATATCAGACATTGACTTTTTTTCTTCTGCAGCTGTAGTTTCTTATATGGGTATACCATAACTTATTTATACATTGTTAGAGATTTGGGTTGTGTTTACTTTTTTGACTATCATAAATAAAGCTGTTGTGGCATTCTTGTGTACATGGTTTTTGTTTGTTTGTTTGTTTTTCCTGTATTTAGGACTAGGTCTACAGGGTCCCACTACGTAGATTGGACTCCTAGTGATTCACCTGTTTTCAGCCTCCCAAGTGCTGGGATTACAGGCATGTGCCACCACGCCCAGTCTCAATTACCATTTTAGCATTCCCTGCAGGTGGGGCTGGCATGGCAGGCAGGAGATTGAGCCCCTGACCCCTGTTTCTGTCTAAGCAGGCACTTGAATCTGCTGAGCTATCATCCTGGGCCTTCTTGTGTACATCTATTGGAAGACTTAAATTCACCTTCTTATCTGGTATATATGTTGAGGGAAGAGAGACTGTATTATACATTGTATATAGCCTTGGCATGTATAGCCAAACATTTTTAAAATGTTTTATCAGTTTATAGTCCTGTCACCAACATAAGAAGAAAGTAATACAAGATATCTGAATTGGAGGACCCGAGGTCCAGCTGAAACATGGAAACATGCAGAAAAATATGAGATTGACCATGTATATGCGTGCTAGCTGCAGAAACTCCATGCTTCCTGTTCTGTATGACTCTCAGTAATCCTGGCAGCTAGGCTTTCCTTCTCCAGGCAAGAGTCTGACTAAATCTAGAGAAAAAAAATCTTGACAGTGATCTAGGTTCTCCAACTGATCACTCTTATGAAAACTCCCAGCTGGTAAGTCCCGCTTGTATTCAGGTTTTTGTTCTTCCATTTTTTTTTTTTCTTTTTTTTTTTTAATTTTTATTTATTTATTTATTTGTTTGCTTGTTGTGTTTGTTTGTTTCTTTATTTATTTATTTTGTGGCTGGCCCAGCCTGCCCTGGTGGTGGGGCTGGCGCAGCATGTGGTGCCGGGGATCGAACCGCAGTCCCTGCAGTCGCCTGAGCTTTTCCAAGCAGGCGCTTTAGACCACTGCACCATCTCGCCGGCCCTGTTCTTCCATTTTTAATAGCAAGTAGATGACCAAAAAATGTTAGAAGTCATAGGTAGCTCTCAAACATGAAAAGCAGATTTCATAGCACACAGAAAAGGAAAAACAAATTGTTCAGGAAAGTAAAAGATTTGTGGAAGTCTCAGATTATCACAAAGCATCTGCTGTTTTCCTGTGTGCTAGATACAAAGATGTTTTTCATTCCTCACTTTAATGTTCAGTGGTTACTTAATATGAACACTTTAAGCATTGCTGAAGAAGGCTATAAAGTCTTCAAAAATGACATTAGCATTAAAATATCACATGGTGGCTCAAGCCCTGTGATCCCAGCATTCTGACAAGACATGGCAAGGAGGTTCACAGGCTCAGACCTAAGCTGACACCTCAGTGAGACGCTATTGTTGGCAGAAAGGCTGAGGGTGGCCCTTTGTGTAGACTCTGGCCTCTGTACTGAGCACCTCAGTCAGTCACTCAGTCAACATGTCTTCTGTTATCATATGTCTAGAAGTTTTAAGTAGCTCAACTGATTGTTTTTACTGGTGAGAGTTTGGTTTTGTAATTTTAATAATTCTCTTAAGTATGTTATTAATGTCAATATGTTTTATTAAGCATCTTGTCTTAATTTTTATATAGTTTTTACTGCACTTTTATTAACTAGTAGCTTTTTCGTGCATTATAAGTCACTTTTTTGATACTGAATGTGTTTGTAGTATTTAATTCACTTTAAATAGTGTGAGACAAGTGCCTGCATATTACATTCCAGGCTCAAGGCTCAGACCTGAGAAGGTACGGCTCTGTGCTGGCAATAGAAACGCAGTCCTTCTGACCAGCCATCCGTCTCCATGGAACTCTGCTGACACAGAATAGCCTTTCATGTTTCTTTGTTTCATCTGTATAGACCGATGTCCTTTTAAATTTTTTTGTTACGGAAGACTTTAAATGTATATAAAAAGAAAATAGAGATAGTATCACATGTATTCCCTCATAGCTCCATCCTCATGGTTATATTCACATATACTCTTTTGTCTCCTAATAATCTCTACCTCTAGATGTTCATGCTTTTGTGTATTATTGTCCCACAGTGTACTACAGTTGACCTATTTGAGCTGTAGAACATAAGTAGTGTATATTGCTTTGAAAATCAGGTTATGAAGTATACTGTGGCATCTGTGTTGATCTTTCATGCTCTCTTACCTCGTTTGCTCTGGAGAGAGCCCACTGACCCGTCACAAACAGCTCAGTAGAGGAACCAGTGTGGCTTGTGACCCTCTGTGCAGAATTAGATACAAGAGATTAGAAGCAGATGTGTTCAGCCCTACCATTTACAGATATTTTATATAAAGCTTTGGAAGATAAAGATTCATAGAAAAGGGAAAGAAAAATCATGAACTTTATTTTGATGCCTTAAAAAATTAACATTGACTTATTGATGTCATGAAATACCCAGTTAATATTCAGTATTCCTATTCACATCATATATTTTCCAGTATTAGGATAGAAATAGCTTAAGATAAAAATATGACAGCTGGGGAAAAAAAGAAATATTACAGCTAGTATATATATTGATAAATTTCTTTGGAACTGTAAGATCCCCCTCTATCGTTTTTCCTTCATAATTTATTATTTTTAAAATACAGGTTAGTGTATCAACTATCTTTCTTTGGGCTGCTTTTTTTCTGCCTGGATTTCTTTGGTGACACTGACTGTGTTCCTGTTTCTTTTCTGTAGACTTAGTTGTATCTTGGGTATGGGCTAGTATCCTTCAAGTTAAAGAAATTCTGTGCTTATGGTAATGAATTGTGAAATCTAGTCCACAGTGTTGCTTCTTCTTCAGAAAGGTCCTTCAGATATACTGTTTTTCTGTTTTCTCTTTTAAAGCTCTTTTTAGCCAGGCCTTAAGTACATTGAAGGAGAAGCTAACTTCTCTTAATACTGCATATCAAAATTTATGGAGTACAGATGGATTCATGCTTAGTTGAAATTAT
>PVKN010038640.1:0-11025 GCA_004027915.1 Capromys pilorides
AGAAAGAAAGAAAGAAAGAAAGAAAGAAAGAAAGAAAGAAAGAAAGAAAGAAAGAAAGAAAAGAAAAAATTTGAGGGCTTTGTTTTCAAATGAGTAGAGTGGGAATTGGTGTTGGAGGAGGAGTCAATACCTCAATTTTTAAGATAATATGAATGATGTTTCTAAGTTATTTTAAAAATTTATTTATTTATCTATTTGGTATGGAATCTCACTATGCAGCTTGTAGTGATCCTCCTATCTCAGAACCCTCAGCACTGGGATTACAGGTGTGCACCACTACACCTGGTTGTGATGGCATGAGGTTCTGGGGCCAGCATGCATGAAGTACCAGGGGTCAAATCCCAGACCCCAGGCTTTCCAGGAAGGTGTTTAAACCACTGAGCTATCTCCCCAGCCCCATATTTCTAAGTTATGCTGATAAAAACACTCCAGGAAAGAGAGGACAATATAATGTGACAGAACAAAGGGGCAATTATGAAGAAATCCCATTGGGTGTGGAGGATGGGAGCTGCAGCACCCAAGGGAATGGCTTGGGAATGTGAGCACAAATAGCCAGCTCATGGTTACAGGCGGGAAGGCAGGAGCAGATGCAGTTAAATGGGCAGATGTAGGTGTGAATGGTGTAAATGTGCCAGACACGCTTTCAAATACCTGTCAGTGAAGTAAGATGTGGTCTCTTGTGGAAACAATGAAGATAGTAATGAAGGTTTTGAAGACTTAAACAACAAAGAGGGTGGGAGATCATTATTATGCCATTGATACTCAAGGTGAATTTACTGAACCATTGCTCACCTAGAAGGATGTTAGTATTGCATTCCCAGCCTCACAAGTGCTGAATCAGAAAGATAGTATATTTGAATAGGATCCCCAAGTGTTCCTGATGCACACTGAAGTTTAAGATGTTCTGGTCCTGGAAGTGCATCATAGTAAAAAGAGCATAAAGAACACAAGCTGTACAGAAGGCTGGAGCCAAATGTAATTTCTAAACTTGGGGAGACAATGATGTGCCAATGCAAGTTCATGCTTTGTAAGATAAGTACCACTGTGTGTGTGGGGGGGGAGGGGGGGTAATGGATACTTTCATGAACCTGTAGGGTACAAGTGATAGAAACATTTTTACCTCTGCTTAATTTTGCTGTGAACCCCAAGCTGCTGTAAAAGATCTCCAAACACATCTGTTTTATCTCTTAAAAGACTATTTGCATCAAGAGAAAAAGTCCTGTTCTGGCTATAGTATTACTGTTTCTATGAAAACTTCCACAAAACTATGCCATAGTACAATGAAATAATAAAAATATTCTTGCTAGATGAAATGTATTATACAAAATAAAAATTATCTTCTATACATTAAACAAAGAGAATGAGATTTTGAGCCAAGTTTTAGTTTAAATTAAGCTAAAACTCTGCCATAGAGAAATCAATTGATTTTTAGAAAAATACTCAAGCACTGTGTAAGTCTCTGCTTCTGCAAACTGGGGAGAATGATTAATATTAGCACAGTATGTGATTATGTATCTGTGGTAGTAGTTGTAATAAAGATCAGTAAGAGTCACTGAGCACTCTGTTGGGATCTTGGCAGGAAATAACTCATTCAGGTGGTTTCAATAAGTGGTTCTCGACTCTGGCTTCATTACCCACAGAGCTCTTAAACAACAAACCCCTCCTCCGGCTTGTTACACTCATCTCTGGGGGTGAGGCTCAGGCACTGAGAGTTTTAAAAGCTCCTTTGATTATGATAATGTGCAGTAAGGTTTCATAAACACTGACTTAAGTGGAAAGACTGTCAGGAAGGGTCTATTTAGCATTTGGGGCAGAATTAAAGAAATGACAACGCAAGACTTAAGTATTCAGCAACAGAGGAAAAGCATTAACTCACCTGTGACTGGAAGGAGGAAAGAAGGAAAGAGTGATTAATGCAAGCAGTGGAGGGACTTGCACCTTTCGGGATGGGCTTTTTAGCTCCAAGGAGTGACCCTGTGGTTGTCAGAAGAGCAACAGAGGTAGCAGGGGGCAGGAAGGAAGTTCTCTATCCTGACTCCTCCCATTTTCTAGTCCTGGGACATTTCCTCCCATTGGCTGCCCACAAACTGAAGCTAGATGGCAGGGAAGCTGGGAGATATAGTCCTCCATAGAGGTAATCCTCCCTAGGAAGAGAAGGGTAAGGAGAGGTTGCTGAAGGGTCAAACAAAAAACAGTTAGCAGAGATACTTAGTACAGCCTGGGCTCTGTTCCAAGTACCTTACATATATTAACATTTTTGTAAATGGCTTCATTCCTTCACATTAAAATGCAGTACTTTTTTATTGAACAAGAATATATGCCATATCAATTAATTATTAGAGACAGTTATCTATTTCCAGGTTGTCTTAGTTACTCTTCTCTCGTTGCTGGGACAAATACCTGGCACCCAAAATGAAGAAAGGAAAGATTTATTTAGCTCACATTTACTGGAGGTTTCAGTTCATACTCAGCTGGCTCCAATTCTGAGTGGAATGGAGCAGAAAGCATCCAGTTTGTGGCGGTGGGACAGCAACAAATGGCAACAGAGGCAAGCGACCAACCAGGGCAACAGAAAGTAACAGAGAGAGTCTGTTTCTCTCTCTCTTTATGTTACATTCAGATTCTCTGCCTCAGCCTATCTGCCTTAGGCCACACCCATAATCTCAGCAGTACTCAGACTCATAATCCCATCAGTACTAAAACATAATCCCAGTGGATCATGAGCAAGTCTCAAACTCTAGAAGTCCCCACCCCATGACTGCATGAGGCTTTGTGGGGGACAACTAGATACAAACCATAACACAGGTTGTCACACGCAAGATCTCCAGAGAAATTCTTCAGTAGTGAGGCTGAGAGGCCAAGGTTCTGACTCATATTCTCTAAGCCAGCAGGTTCTCCAGGTCTATAGGAAGATGCTCAATAGCCAGTTGGGTCTAGTCTTGGGACATTTCCTCCCATTGGAGGAAATAAAACAACTTTTCTGGTCCCCGACGACCCAGTTTTCAAATTTGTCTTATGAAAATATAATACGGGAAGACACAGGATGGGTGGAGAATATAATTGCAGATATACTTGCACCTACACAAACTGTATGAAGTCTACAAGACTTACTATTCCTAAGCTCTTTTGTTTGTTCTTATAGAAATGTTTTAATTATAATTGACATCAGCTCTGGAAACATGGTCAGAAAGAATAAGATTGAAAGTAGGAGAGGACAAGTCACTGAAGAATGAAGGAGGGCCTCATCCAGCAAAGACAGGACATAATTTAGGTTATATTTTAGAGACATATAAAAGTTAAGCAATGACATTGAAAATGAATTCCTATCTATAATGTGGGAGAGGGATTTACTTTCCTTGACTCAGAGGAGCTGAAAAAAGGAGTCAGTGGGTTCTCAGGCAACTCAAGTGGCTCTTAGCTGATGAGAAAATAAGAGGGGATCAATTCTCCTTGGTGGGATACTATTGCATCCACGGAGCAAACTGTGTGTTCCAGAGAGTTGAGGCCCCAGGGTGGGAGGACAGATGAATGCTTGATTACAGCCAGCACATGTACATTCTAAAAGAGGCATTTCTCAAAGCCCTGCTACCTGGCATTTTGTTTCCTCTTGACTATTCATCACAGTATCACTGATGGTTATGCAGTGTTAACCCGCCACCCTGAAAATTTTTTGTAAAGAATCATATTGGAGAAGGTGCTCTGAAGAAAAGCTCATGTTTGCTTAAACAACCTGCCTGTATACCTGTCCAGCACAAGATTTCCAGATACTTAATTAAAGTTTTATTCTAACAGGTCCCAGTGTTCAGAGCACACTGAGCAGACCTTCCATTATTATTTTTTTAAACAGCCATGATGACACATGGCTATAATTCTAGTACTGTCAGAGGCTGAGGCAGAAAGCCCTCAAGTCATAGGTCTCCCTGGCAACTACTCAGGAACTTATGGAAGCCCTGTCTCAAAGCCAATAAATAAATAAATAAAATAAAAAGAAAGGATATAGCTTGGTGTAAAGACACTAGGTTCAATACTTAGTACTAGAAAAGAAGAGCCAGTACTAGTTAGCACACCATTTTGTTAGCAAATTCTAGAAAAAAAAGAAATATGTTCATAGGCATTCTTTATTAATATTGTAATTTAAGCATAAAAGGAGAAGTTCTCAAATTCCACTATGCCCAAAACTGCTGAAACTGCTTCCACATGCAGGTACTCTACTAAGGATTTAATGGAGGCTGTCTCAGCACTGGTAATATTTGTTTAACATGCATTGTAATCCCAGCTGACACCTTCTAATGAGTTTATTGCCACTATCCAGTTAAAGCTCTCTCACTCAATAAGCATAAACTCACACATCAAAAGCAAAACATAGTCAATGCTGAGGCATAAATGGCCTGCATTGATTCTCAGCAGTGTAACCATTTTAGTCTGATGCCAGACCTCTAATTTGTGCCCTGAAGGGTAGAGCCTCACTTGATGTAGATGTCAGTATGAGACAGTACCTCTGTCTGGGAAATCAACTGGAATAGTTTAGAAAATTGGTTTGGATGTCCTCATCTTGGATTGTGAAAATCATTGCTCTCACAGAAACAAGTGACAAAATAATATTCCCAGAGACTTACTGCAGTGTGTTTTATCAAAGAGAATATCCTCTGTCCTCAGAGGCAAAGCTTGCTGCTTTGTGCTTGATCTCTACAGTGAACTCCATCCAGAGAAATTTACGCCATGGCTGTAGGAACATTCTAGCAAATGAGTACGCAGGGCATTGTCTTTGAATGTGAAATAAACAGACTCACAATATGTGAATGAAGTTCTTTCTAAGACTCTTTCTAAGAGTCAAAAGACTTAGAAACTTTGAAGATGATGAGCTGTCTACAAAACACGGTTCTGCTCACAGCTATGTTCTGTTCTTCAGAGAACACCTGAATCACCTGCCATTTCCAAAGATGCCAGAGTTCTGAAAGATTCACAACAAGGGAAGCAGCCAAATTCCTCTTTAATGCTGGAAAAACACAAGACAAACATACTTTCTGAAATGTAATAGTTAATTAAAGTTTTTCAAAAAGACAAATTTTTTCCAAATTACAATAAAAATTCAAATATTTAGAATTATGATATATTCTTTGGGCACTTTTTAAGATCTAAAAGAGACAATAGACTGAAAGTCATTCTTTAAAATTCAGAGAAACCGAAGTGACCTATTTGAGTTATAGAGCTTGTTAAGGTACACTGGAAGGATTAGAATTCAATCATTTAGCACTTTCAAAGCTACCTAACAGTCACCTGTGGCATGAGTGACATATGTTCACCACCAGTCCCCAAGCCATCTCTTTGATAGGTTGACCTCTGACCCCAGAAAGAGTCGTACCTGTCTTAGTTGCCTTCTCATTGCTGAGACAAAGTACCCACCACCCACAAGTTAGAAGAGGAAAGGTTTATTTCCACTCAAATTTCAGAGGTTTCAGTCCATCGGTAGCTGGGGCCAAGCAGGGTGGCATCACAGAGGAAAAGCCATCCATGGAAAGCAGCAAGCAACCAGCAAGCAAGCAAGCCTGTCTTCCCTCACTCCCTTTTGAACAATAGGCTCAAAGCATACTGATTGGCGCTACTCATGTCCAAGGTGGTACTTCATTGTCAGTACCCAGAATTATGCTGATTCCAGTCAGTGGACTAATTTAGTACCACACACGCATAACCCCAATATCACATGTTTTAGATCTAGCGAGCTCAGCAAAAGTCCACCTACAAGAGCAGTAGGTAAGCCATATATTATAAATACTGGTGTTAATGTAAACACACACTCTATTTGCAGTTATTGGATCACTAGGAGCTGCTAAAACTGCTCTGATGATCAAGAAGAAATTTTTATGGATACAAAAAATACACCATGTGTTTATGGAGTATGACATGATGTTTAATATATATATATATATATATATATATATATATATATATATTCATCATGAAATATTTAAATGAAGGTAAGCATATTTATGTGCTCATCTGCTTATCTATGTAGGAAAAATATTGAAATATATTTCTTAAGATTTTTTGAGACATACATTATCAATTCCTATTATCAATCTATTGTGAAGAGAACCTCAGAGCTTATTCCTCCAATATAACAACAGCACAGTAACTTTGATCACCATTTTTCCACTGTTCACTCCCTGTCTCCAGGCCCTGGTAACTCCTACACTCTCAACTTCTATGGAACTAAACATTTTGGCTCCCCTGTGTGAGTGAGCATGGCTTTTCAAAACTAGACTAAGGGCCTGAAGGTCAGTTCGTGTCATCAAACATCTAAGCCCCTAGGATATTTGGTACTATACAGGAACTCTTCATAGTGAAGTGAGTGACTTTCAAGATTTTTACATGTTAAAATATTTAGGCACTCCACTCTTACAGAAAGAGGTATAATAGGACAGAAGATTCTTCAAATTCATTTGTAGTAATGACACCTATGGTCAAAGTACTGGGTTTCTTTGTCCAACTCATGGTCCAGAGGGCTGTGCCCACAAAATGTGGACTATATACTTGATGACATCATGCTTCCAAACTTTGTCATCAGCCTCCTAGAAATCTCCCCTGGGGCATTTAAGGAAGAGGGCACCTATAAAACGATCAAAGATCCTGGACTTGTGACTTTAGTGAAAAAACTAGGACTGTCTTAGGGAAACTGGGACAACTAGACACCCTGTGTACAGCACAATTCTATGAATTATCATGTAACTGCCTGCTTATACAATAAATGATGGCCTATGGATCAGAATTTGGTTTGTCATTTGTTTTATGTGTATAAATTACCTGAAAAGATTTTTATGGAAAAAAAACTAATGCTGGTCACCTATTTCTAACTCACACTGAGGTCAGAATCTGTTTTTTAAAATGTTAGTAGTATCACAGACATATATGTATACCATGCATGGAAAAGGATAGGCAGCACAATTTGGTATGCAATATATATATATATATATATATATATATATATATATATATATATCACAAATAAATCCAAATAGCTCACTACAAACAAAGAACACAAGTAGATGAATAAACTTAATAGCCATGAATTATATTATGATCTTTTGATTGTGGCCATCAAAATTTCAACATTATGTGTTATAACATTTTTAAGGGAAGAAAGCTTCAAATATTTCTTCCAAGTATGTTTCAGAGCTGCTCAAAATGACTTACACCAGAAAATAGCTACACTCATATCTTGGTTTCTTATAACACAAAGAGTCACCCTCTCAGCTAACGTAATGAAAAGATTATGATTTTCCTTGCTCTTTCCTTAAACAGTGATTGTTTGCTTGATTTATGTATTTTCTACAGAAATTATGGAAAGGCAGAGCAGTCATTAAAAGTGAGTGATTTAAAAAAAAATGTTTTCCTTATTAGGTTTCACTGGTTGAACCTTGGAGAACTTGTCACTTTATATCCAGGACACTTTATGCCTTAATGGAATGGTATCACACGCTGGAAATCTAATAAAATCCACATTCTAATCCAGCATCGCCTGAGATGATCACATGGAATGGATGGAAGCAAGTATGAAAGCTATTTCCAATTTTCTACAAGTTTTTTTATTTGCTTGGATTTTTTTTTCTATTTTACTAGTTTAATTTTGAGCATGGAAAATGTAGGCTCACTGAAGTTGCAGGAGTTTTGCTTAATCTTATTAGAGAAAAGATATCACACTAAAGATTTTACATACCCTAGAAGGCAGAACAGTTGTAGTCACTCGACTTGCAAATTAAAATCCTAGCTGTGAATTTTAACAAATTAGATGAATTTATCTGTCTCTGTAATTCATTATTGAGGTGTCACAAATTTTGTTATATTTATGGCAACCTTACATTCAAGGTTATCTTTTTTTTAAATATACTTACAGAGAGAAGATTGTGTTTTCAGTTTTTTGCTAGGCAGGTCATGAAAGCCCTAGAAGGCCCTCACCTCCTCAAAGGGGTTTCCCTCCTTTGTTTTATTGGTGCATTTAATGATGATATTTGTCATAGAAAATTTATACCTATATATGATATATCTTGCTTTTCCTTTTTTTCTCATCCCTCACATTACCTATATTACTTTCCTTATTTACAAAACTTTTGTTTCAATTTTTTTCTTTTATTCCCCCTTTTTGTCTAGGTTCACTCTGCAGAAGAAAGCTAGCACTTGGGCCATGATCCAATCTGTTTTCAAGACTGTGTGCTACATTTCACCCCACCAGTCACAGCTTGACTACAGGTAATAGTTCCGCTTCAGCACAAGACTATCTTATTTTTTCAATTCATTTAGTTTTTCATAATGAAGGGTGAGGGAACCAACTCTAAGCGAGCACAGGCCAGGCCTACTATAACTCATTATCATAGAAAAACCAACTGGGAGAAGAGATGAAATCAAGAATTATCCTTTAGGGATGATGCTAGGAAATTTCAAGATAGAGAAATTGGAGCATGACAGAGGTTTTGTGTCCAAGGAATAGGCATTTATTAATACTTTTGATCTGAGTTTCCAGTAGAAAATCCATGATATAATTTTCACTTGTGGGCCAGGGAGATAGCTCAGTGGCTTAAGCACTTGTATAATTTGGCATGTGGGCTATTATCGGGTAGAGATTTAAAGTGACATTTGCAGCACTAGATGGAAAGGAAATGGCCTTATTACATTTCCTTTTGCTCATATGCTTTCTGTGACTTAAGTGCTGCCCTAAGATCATCAGGGAAGGAGTGGTCTATGGCCTGTGGTGCTATTGGGAAGTGGTGGGGCCTTTCAGAGGCAGGGGCTCATGAGGCAGTAGACTCATGTGGGAAGGGATGGGGTGGGATGGGATGGGATGGGATGAGAATTGTTGCCTGTTCCTCTTCTCTCAGTGCTTTCTAGCTGCTGCTGGTAAGCAGTTAACCATGTACCCCCCGCCCCACTGCAATGGGCAGCATTTTTTACAAACCAAAAACAATGAAGTCAACAGCATGGATTACAACCCTGCAAAAATATCAGACAAAATATACCTTTCCTGTTTATAAATTGGTTTATCTCAGATCTTTATTCATCACAAACCATGTAGAGCCTGCTTGCCCAATCCCTAGCTACCAGATAGTGCTAGGACTACTCATTGCAGGTTGTTCATAATATGCTACCTTCTCCTCCACTCACGCTATGATTTATTTTCCTCTTATTAGCTGTAAGGCATATTCAGTTTCATCAGAATTCACTGATTGTGGTATAAAAGGGAGGTGAGATTATCACTCAAGTGATTGCTTTGTTACTTCTCATCTTAAATATGACTCTGTTTAGATTTTTGATTTAGAGAGAAAAAAAATGAGCTACCTAGCACACATTTAGGGAAAATTACCGAGGTTTTATGCTTGAAATGGCTAATATATACTAGGCAGAAAATTATTCTTCAACCAACCTCATAGCTTTTTTATTGACTAGGTTACCCTGCAAACCAAAAGAGCCTAGGTAAATTAAGAATTAGATATAAATATACTATCAGGTGGTAATTCTGAGATCTAATTTGATAATATTCAAATATCTTTTTAAGTGAACAGAAATAAATGATTTAGGGGTTGCTCTGAAAATGTAAATGCAAAATTGCATCCATTTTTTGAGCTCTGGAAGGAATGACTTCTCTATGGTGATACGTAAAATACTAACAGCTTGCTAACTATAATGAATGCAACCACACACTGGCATTAAACACCTAGCACACTGCATAGCACAACGGCCAGTGACTCAGTTCTGCTACCTCTGTTGGTGCCTCACTAGGCCTGACATGCAGAAAATCCAATTCAGTTTCTATCTCATCATCTGACTCAGTCTCACAAGCTTTGTCTTATCCCATGTGGGAACTAGGAATATCTGGGATTGGCTTCGTCCTGAGACCAAGTGAGTCTAACTCCTCTCATCAAATGTCTTGTACACTTGGTTATTATCAGGAAACTGCTGTCAATGGTCTGCATTATTTTTGAAAGCTTGGAATAAAAATAATCCACTATAGTTTTTCAAAGGCCATTGAGTCTGTCTGGCAGATTATCCAAAAGATGACCACATGACATACACTTGCTCTTTTCAGAGTTTTAACAATTGTGAAACACATAACATAAACCCCTAGGGACTCCTGACAACTATATCAGATATAAGAGAATTCTTTTTCTGTGAGTGCCTTTTTCTACTGGTGGCAACACACAAACTTGTACTGACTCCACTAAATCATAAACCTTACCTATCATACAATTGATACATACACATGGAGGATAAGTGACCAATGAATTGTGTGCTCTGCTCTTTATTGTTAAAATTTCCCATGGTTAGCATAACTTATTACTTGCATGTATTTAAACTTTCTTTTTCTTTTCTTTTTTTTTTTTTGAGTGTATTGGAAACGGAAGCATAAATGTTGTCCAAATTCCTTCTGCATTTAAGAAAATTCAATATACAAAAATCGATTCACAGTCAAGCAGTTGTTATTGATTGCTAGAAAGGTTTGTTTTGCTTAACTTATCAAGAAAGTTTCCACATAAGATTATTTTATGAATCTGGTTCCAATTTTAAAAATTGATATCTATAAAGTATTTTAGGAAGATGTTTTTTATTCATGTTGTGACACAATTTGAATGCAATTTCTCTGAACTTTATGGCTCAATCAAGCAATAACACAACCAGAATAATGTAGAATAAAATAGCTCTCTATCTGAATGCTATGAATATAGGTTACATAACTTTTCTAGCATAAGAGGAGAGCACTAATGGACAATTAATGGGTTGGTCTGTAATGCAACCAAAGACAATGGGAGAGTGACTAAAAGATGGAAAAAAAGAAAAGAGAAAAGAAACCTCTTTTCAATCATTTAAGCTAAATTTGTTCCAGAATCCTGAATGTAAGCTTGGGCATACTGATGCCAGAATAATACAATGACAGGGAATTAAAAGAAAAGGGACATATATGCTTATAAAATAGGAGAGTGATTTATGGGCAAAGACCTACAGACCTAAATACTGTCCTTGTAGGTTACCCAAGCAGGA
>PVKN010038641.1:0-11024 GCA_004027915.1 Capromys pilorides
GAGAGGCTTTCTCTATGGGCTTTAGCAGGCAGAGGCAAATTATTTTCCCCATGAATAAAACACCATAAAGACTGATGGCTTATCTTCAGTGTCTCAAAGCAAGCACCCTAAAATCAGGGTTTAGGGGTGCTATATTTCATGGAGAAGATATATTCAAAATCACCCAGCTGGCTCAGGCTTTTCACTGTGTAACCCAGTGACTTTAGAGATCTCCAGCTAAGTGACACTGGGCAAAGAATAGACAAGCTCTAGGAGCGTTGAATTGAGCAGTGATGGCCACTTTGAAAAATTAAGAGAGATGTTGTTGAGCAGAGAGGGTCTCTGAGACCACTTTCTATCCTTCTAGTTTATTTACTACACCTGGAATCATAAAACAGTGGAGGGAGTTGGCGCAGAGCTCCCGCTCAGCTTCTGGCAGGACTGCTGTCCATGGTGCTGAAGGAAACAGACTCAGGACCTGCCATAGGGCATCCAAAGCCAAGAAGAGGAGGAAGGACTTCTTCCATACTAAAAGAATCCCTCTTCTGACACTAACAGGCCACCAGGCACCTTTGAAAACAGGACCATGATATCACAGAATTCTTGAGTGGTGAATGGGTAATGGGGGCTCGTGGACTGTTTTTTCTCAGTCTGGAGCCTGGGTCTGCCCCAGGTTGGGAGCAGTTCAGCATCAAAGACACTAAAGCAAAACTCTCTTACTTTCATTCCTCAAGGACATGAGTACCCAATGGACCAAAATGAATTTTACATCTGACCCAACTAGAGAAGAACAGCAGAGGAGAACACATCCAGTGTGCTTGACTGGGTCATTTGCCCTCTCTTAAATGAAAATTTAAATTTCATTAAAATACAGTGAATAGTCACCAAATGGTCACTGCATAGGCCAAATTTACATATGTGGTTTCATTTAATCATTTTAGCAACCTAAGAATGAAAGTATCATCTCCATTTTAAATTGAGGGTATGGAGCCTCACAGCGAGAAGACTTGTCTATGGCAGGTGGTATATTTGAGAATAAAACCAGCTGTCTGCCCTGTACCTTGCTGTCTTAGTTACTTTTTACTCACTGCTGGGACAAATACCTGACACTCTAAATGAAGGAAGGAAAGGTTTATTCAGCTCAGTTTGTGGAGGTTTCAGTTCATACTTCTCTGGCTCCAAGGCAAATGATAGCAGTTCTTAGGGGCAGAAAACAATGAAGAGCAGAGGAGGAGCAGCAGCTGTGGTATTCATCAAGCCTCTGTCTTCCTTCTATGCTGTGAAGATCAGAGCTCCTCTAAAGTAACACAAATGCAAAGATCACACTCCTCCAAAGACCATGGCTTCTCTAAGGAAGCAGGGCAGGCATGGGCCACACAAAGTCTGCCTCAACTCCTTTCATAGACTTTTTGTGCTGAGTCACTCTGGGTAGCCTATCTGGCCCTAGGGTGGAACCAATCACACCCCAGGGTGGGACCAATCACATCCCAGGGCAAGCAGTCCACATCCTGCATGATTGGGCCCTCACAGCCTGGAACCTGTGGAGCTGATCCAGCCAAACTTCCTCAAGTTGACACAATGTGTCAACTACCACACCTGCCATTCAATGAAAACAGGGTTCACCTTGCCACCAGAGAGAGGTTTCATCTTTACTTCACAAGGTGGGTGCACACTCTGCTATCTGAGTTTTGGGCAAGGGCAGACACTAATTGGCCTGGCCTAGAAGCCCATTTGTGAGGATGGCGTGAAGGGAAATGCAACCTGATTGGCATGGTGCAGGGCTGTAGGGGCACTCAGAGGTGGCAGAGACAGAGACACAGTTATAGTCATTTATTAAGTTTTTGGGTCATCTTTGGCCTCTGGGCCACCAGTTGCAGGCCACTGGCTAATCCCCAAGACAGTTCTGGGGTGTCAAGCATCTTCTTTCTCTGCAAGCCACAGAATCTATGAGTAGCCATGAGAGTCACCATTGTTGACCATCTACTTTGTTCATTCAACAAACCCTCTAGGCCCTGATTCAGGGTGGGCTCAGGGGCTGTGGCAGTGAACCCCACAGAGCTGGAATTGATAGGAATGAGCTACAGACCCCCTACTCTAGCCACTATTATGGTCTTGCATGAGTTTCCAGTTCACCTTCTTCTGGCCTCTCTTGTGGCTCAGTTCCATGCCCTCTTTCTCTCCTGGTATACACTGGTGTTAGTTTTTCAAATTAAAATTTTTTTTTTCACAGAGCAGGAAAACACCAGATAAATGGCGACCAGACCACAGAGCCAGGCAGGGAACTTCTTGTTTATTCCCATAAGAAATAAGCAGGTTAATGCAAATTAATTCAACGCCAGCCATAACTGAGAAATCAAGAGGTAAGTTAGCTTCATTTTCTTAGTCTAAGATTAATCTATTCATCAGTGTACCTCACAGGGAGAAAACATGCTTCTTCAGGAGTTTTTCTAACTGAAAATAAATACCTCATTAAGTCAAACGTATTAGCCTGAACACAGTCTCGGTGTCAGGCAGACTAATGAACATGGTTATGGGGAAGACACAATAGTCCTAGAGGGACCCAGTTGTTGCCATCAGGAGCTCTGCAAATGGCTCAGCTATTGTGCTTTCTGCAATGGAGGCAGAGAGGCAAGGATGAAGGGGACAAAAAGTAGATCTTCTTCTGAGCCTTCATTGCTCTGGAAGTGACATTTCCTATTAACTCAGGCATCTTTGGCCTTTTGGCACACAGGAGGGGAGTCTTTGTATGGCCTTGCTTCTCTTTTTTCTCATTTTATGTATTTGGTACAGGGTCTCACTATGCAGCTCAGACTCACAGTGATCCTCTTGTTTTCAGCCTCCCCAGTGCTAGGATTACAGGCATACACCACCATACCTGGACTTCTTCACTGGCTCAACGTGCCCTGGGGTAGGGGCCAGGGGTTGAACCCTGGTCCCTGTGTTTGCCAAAGCAGGTGCTTAGTTCACTCATCTACCTTGCTGGCCCATGTGGCCTTGATTCTAAGAGAAGAGCACCCCAGGGAGAGCAGAGGGGTGTCCTGGACATACTACAATGAGTGTCCTCTCATGGAAGCCTTGTGGAAATCCAGCTAGGGTTTTATTTTTTCTTAGTGTTGAATACAGAGAAATTGATTCTCAGAGACTTTAAACGAAACACCCCCTGGCCCCTTTGTAAGTGGAAAAATTGAGACTTGAACCTGATTTGGGCTGCCTCTAGGTAGAATCAAATTCAATGGTTAGGCTCAATGTTGAGATTATGGGAACATTTGAGCCTGTTCTCTTCCAGTTCAGTTTGTGTTTAGGATCGTGGAAAGAACTAAATTTGGGAGCTGAGGTACCACTGTAAATTGCAAGGGAAATTAGGGAAAAGAGGGAAGGTTGTGGACACAAAACCAGTGGAAATGCCTCTGGGAAGATTTTGGGAGGGGGCTTGGGAGCTGCCGTTTGTGTGGGCACTGGACGTGTGGGCTTCACCTGGGACAGCAGAATGGCCTCTGCAGAAGGGCTGGGCAGTTGATGCCTGGCCTGCGGCTGAGATGAGGGAACATGATGGAAGCTCAGGTCTTCTCAGGTGCTTACATGCTCTGTCTGCGACAAATGTATGAACAAGCAAGAGGATATTCATTAACCCTGAGTAAGGAAACTTTTTTGCATTTATGATCTCATAATTCCCCAGAAAGGATCAGGGAGTTGGTGATAAGTATCACCACAGGTTTAGTGAGGAAGAGAGGTTCATGGTGCCCAGGAAAGCAGCCCAGAATGTGCCACCCAGAGTGCAGAGCTAGCCTCTCCAGTGTCTGGACCCTGTGGCACGGTTTCCTCACCCACCCTGCTATCTCTCACTTCACAGGTCCTGATGGGCAGTGTTTGTTTTCCCTGAGGACTTCCTTTTCCTCCTTGGCTTGGCTGCAAGTCAGGATGTGTCCAAGGAGAGATACGAGGACTCAGAGAACTCTTTCCTGTTTTGCTAGAGATGCCCCACCACATGCCAACGTGGTCCTGGGGACCCGAACAAGCCCTGTAAGTTTCTGAGATTTAGAAACAGTGTTGCCACAATGCAGCATGAACGCAACTAGTCTCTCCTGGCTCTGAGCTCTCTTCTCTGTCCATTGGGCTCTGGGGTTGCAACTTAATTTCAGGCTTGGGTACTTCATGCTAACTCTGAAATGAACTCTGTTTATTTTCAGTGTTGATTTCTTTTGCTTTGTTTAGTGCAAATATCCTCTGTATATTCTGTGAAGGAGGGACCAAGTACCAAGCACTAATAACAAGTTCAAAATAAGTTTTTGAATGTCTGCATAAAGGAATGACTGAAGGAGGTTCATGATCTTTCTGGACATGGGAGCTGTTACTGCACTTCCCCCTCACCCCATTTTATGTATTTGGTTCAGGGTCTCACTATGCAGCTCGGACTCATAGCGATCCAGCTGTTTTTGGCCTCCCCAGGGCTGGGATTACAGGTGTGCACCACCATGCCTGGACTCATTGGCTGCTCAGCGCACCCAGCGGTGAGGCCAGTATGGCGTGTGGGGCCAGGATCAAACCCTGGTCCCTGTGCCTGTCCAATCAGGTGCTTAGTCTGCTGAGATATCTCACTGGTCCTTACTGCTGTGGATTTTATATGAATGAATATGACATTAAAAGGAGAATTTGGAAGAAGCAGGTGCTAAATGCAACATGAGAGATGACTGAATACCATGGCTACACAATCAGAGGTTTGGTATATGAGTTAGCTATGGTTGCATAACAAACTCTCAAAACTCAGTGGTCTAAAGGAGCAAAACTTTATGTGGCTTAGGAATCTCTATGTCTGCTGGTGGTTCTGTTGCTCTTGGCTGTCACTGGCTGGGATTCTCAGTACCTCAGGTTGGCTCCTATTTGGCTGGTGGTTGGCTGATACAGAGTGACCTCAGCTTGGTGGTGTGTCTTTGATGCATGCATTTTTTTTGGGTCCATAAACTAGCCCTGTTTCATTTTCATGGTGAAGGTGGGTTATAGAACAGAGTAGAAGTACACAAGGCCTCTGGAGACTTTGGCTCAGGAGTGACACAGTGTCACCTTCACTGCATCAAATGGACCCAAGCGAGTGGCAGGAAATCTCAGATTAAGGGGAGCAAGGAACTTTTCTCTTTGGATGAGAAGAGAGGCAAAGGGCACGGAGGGAAGAGGGGAAAACAGCAGCCAGCCTTGCTGTCAGTCTTCCACGAGTGGTTTCAAATCTCATTATTCAGCCCCCTAGTTTAGTTAGCAAGTGAAGATTTCTAACAGGGCTCAGGGGGGCAGGTGAGCAGCAGAGAGTTCACTGAGCCATCTGTGTGCACCCGAGGCAGGGCACATGTGCTATCTGTCCTCTAGGTGGGGCTGGGTTGTGAAAGTTAGGACCGAACACCTGTGGGGAAGGGGAGTTGTCTCAGGATATGAAAGGTCTGTCATGTGGGAGAGGGAACAGATGCCCCAGGAGGCCTAGAGGAAGGATTTCCAACAGACAAAACTGCTCAGAAAGGAATGGGCAACTTTGAGAGACAGCGAGTTCTCTCCCTTTGGGGCAATACAAGCAGAGTTAAAGGGAGCAGACCCAATAAATTGCTTGGGCTTTAGCATCAGACAGACCTAGCTTTGATTTTAGAATTGGTGTTGCAGAGTGATTGACTTTAACTCTGTCAACTAGAGTGCTAAATAGGTGCAATAATGTTAGTGCTGCTTTGGGTTTTTGTGATGTTTAAATGAGATAATATGTGCAAAGCACTAAATTAGGGCTGGGCAGACATAAGCATCCAGTGGATGAATGCTGAGGGCAACCTTGCGCTCTGTGCTGTGTTCATTTACTAAGAGGATTTTGGCACTGGATGAGGCCCTGGGCCTTGTCCACTTCCAGTGTTCAGTTATTGGAAATGATGGCTCTTTTGAGTGTCAGAACTGGGTGCTTCTTCCCTCCCGCAAGTCCTCTCTGTTCTTCTTAAATGGTCCTGCCTTGGCCTGCTTCCCTGTCAGATGGGCTACATGTGGAATTGGGTTTGGGTTTCTTTCATGTCTCTGAATATGGGAGGAGGATGTGGGGTACTGGAAACCACAGAGACTGCGGGAAGCAGAAGCCACGCCAGCTTACTCAGGTTCAGGATGTTTGGGGACTGGAGACCCCTTGATGTGGCAGGGGCTTCCCTGCCCACAGCCCAGGGTTGACTCACAATCTGATAGGACTCCTTTGATCATTTCCTCCCTGGCCTCAGACAGAAATTTTAACTTCAGTTGAAGGAAAAATAATTAAGACTTGTAAACCGGTGTTGTAAATGTGGCTCCGGGGCTCCCCGCGGAGTAGCCCGGCGGCGTTATATCATTTCTGGGTCTTTGGCAAAGGCCCCTTGGTGAGCGATGGGCCACTTAACACTTGTTAATAGATCTGAGTTCCACAGACTTTAAGCATTTTCTTGGAATTGATCTTCCCCTGAAAAGTATGCTTTGGAGACGTGAAATAGCCATCTGAGAGCCTTAAATGAATCACACTTTATCAAGCAGAAAAAACCAACATACTTAGATGCTGCCCTAGGAGGGACACAGAGTGGTAGTCTCTCCCCAGGGACAGATGGGAGGGTGAAGAAGGGCTGCTCATGTTGAGCCCATCCTTCCTGCAGGGCCTGCTCACCAGGGGTTGCTGGGGCAGGCGTCACTGTGTCCCCGTGTGATGAGGTATTTCTTGCTTCTAGGGCTGCATCAGTTCTGTCCCTTTCTGGGTGAGGGGGTTTCTGACAGGTGGAGACGGTCCTACTCTTTTATTCACCTCTCCCATTCCTCTGTCTCCCAGTCATGCACCCCCTCTCTGAGGAGCTAACAATGGGTCACTAGGCAAAGGGGTACAGGGCACCCTCCTCAAGGCCCATGGCCATGTGGAGCTGTCTCGTGAGAGATAGGAGCAACAAGACATTCCCCCCCACACACATACACACAAGGGGTCTATGGGGGAGGCTTGGTGCATCTAGACACCAGTCAGCACTTGCCAGGGTCGAGCTGTTTCCACTTTGGTGCCAGGACTACAGATTTGAGAAAGATGAGCTCTAGACCATGTGTAGTGAGGCCAGGATAGTTACAGCTGGCACCTGTCGCCTCTGTGACCTTACCTTGCCCTGCATTCCCCCTTGTTGTGTGTCACCACCTAACTCCAGATACAGCCTGTTGGTGCCTGTTTCCCCTGTGAATGTCAACGCTGTGAGGATGGGGTGCTCCTGTCCTGCTCCGAGCTAGGCCTTAGGCCTGGAAGGATCCCTAGAGGGGGCCTCTGTTGTAGGAATGTGCATTACTTGAGTGTGAATAGGGTGAGCATGAGGTCCTCAGGGAGCCTTTCCCCGGGTGGGAGTCTCTGTGGCCAGCCCCAACAGATGCTAAGGACATTGCAGTGTGGGGAGCCCCTGGGGGTCAGAAGAGCAAATCCCACCCTGCTATGTACCAGTCAGTATGCCTTCACCAGGGACACACAGGCTCATGCTTCTGCCAAGCCTCGAGGACCTGGCATGGCTGCGGCCTACCTCAGCCCCACCCTCTGCAGAAGGCGAGGTGCCCTTCTGGGGCTCTGGCACTGTGTCTCATCAACACTGACTTGACAGCTTTCAGCAGCCTGGGCCAGTGGCCCCATGGCTGGCCCAGGTAGAGACTTGACCTGGAGTCCCTGAGCCTCTGACAGCCACCTCTTCTTCTGTTCTCACAGTCCGTTCCTGGCAAAGGCTGTGCTTCTCCTTGGAGAGCTTTGATGCCTGCCGCCTCGAACCACATAGCTGCCAAGGGCTGCGGCAGGTCAGGTACCTGTGAATGAGACTTAACATGTGACCATAGGGGAATCTGGGGGACACAGATGATCCTGGGCTCTGGGCTGAGAGCTGGTCGCAGTCCCCTGGGATGGGTGGGGTGGCAGGGACCTCCAGGCCCAAGACGGAGGAGCAAGTCCTAGGCAAGGCTAGGCCTCTGACCCAGCTGGCTAGGCTCATGCTCTGAAACTGCAGCCTCGGGTTCAAATCCTAGCCTGGCCATTGCAAAGAAATCACTTGTGAGGCTCATTTTCTTCATCTGTAAAATACGGATCAGTAGTCTGTGCATGAGCAGCCAGGAGCAAGGCAGTGGAGCGGGCCGCCGGCGCTCAACGCCCAGCTGTGCGGCTCACTAGCCATTTAACCTTGAGCTGCTCGCGTAATTGTCTGAGCTTGAGCATCTCTTCCATACTGTGTGGGGAGACTGGACACTGCCTCCCTGGGTGGTCGTGAGGCTCACATTCACTATGTGCATCTAATGGGCTTAGGAGAAGGACCTTGCCCCTGGAAGCAGAGAGAGCGGTTTGCTATTAGGATTGCTGCTACTCATTCCTATCCGTGTTCATCCCATGCTCAGATCCCTTGCTGGGTTCCTGTCTTGTACTGTGAAAAATCAAGCCCTCACCTGGCCCTGGGTGGCCTCCTGCTGCTCCCCACTCTCCTGCCCAAGTTCCTCTCCTGCTTCCCCTCTCCTTTCCAGCCCACTGGCTCCTGGCTGAACACAGCTGCCTCGGGGGCTTTATACTTCCTCTTCCTTCTGCCTGGGCTTTGTCTTTCCACCTTTTAGGTCTCTAACAAATATCATGTGGCCAACCTGTTATGGCTCAGATCAAAACCACGGGCATAGATTGCAGCTACCTGGTTACCCCTGGGGTCCTCAGATGTGGGGATTTGGGAAGGTGATTGGATCTCAGAGAGCTAACTTCATCGATGGACTAAACCATCCGTGGGTAGGTGAGTGGGCTGGGAGGAGGCGAGATCCACCGGGAAGGAGCGGCTCTCTGGAGGCTGGAGCTGTCCTCAGCCTCTTGCTGCTCCTTCTTCCTCCTTGCTGGGAAGTGAACAGCTTCCTCCATCACAGTATTGCCACGGGCCTAGGAGCAATGGAACTGGGCAAAGCCAGGCAGAGCCCAAATTGTAAGATATAAACCATTCTTGCTTCCAGTTGCTCACCTCAGGTGTTTGTCACAGTGACAGAAAGCTGACCAACAGACTCTCTGGCCACAGGACTTCCCCTTTCTCCTCTGTTCAAGTGACCCTGGGAATGGCTAACTTGGAAAGAACAGAAATTTACTGCTCCTCATTCTGGAGACTGCAAAGTCTAAGATCCAGGTGCCAGCGCATCTGATGTCTGGCTAGGAGTTGCTCTTCATAGACGGTAGCATTTCTCTGTACCCTCATGCTACAGAGGTGACAAACACCTCAGTAAAACACCCCAGCCTATTTTACTTAGGCTCTGATGGAGCCCTTGTGACCCAGGTCCCTCCCGAAGGCTGCACCTCCTAAAGCCGATGCTGTTTGCCCCTCCCTCCTCCTGCTGTGTTGATGGGGCAGCTCTGCCTGTGGCTGCAGTGTGAACCATGCAGCCCAGCTGTGCTGCCCTGGCCCTATCAGGCTTACAGTCTGGGGAAAGAGAGTTGGCCATCAACAAATTGATAGCATCAGATTAATACCATGAGGAGAGACAAACCAGGGTGGGAAACAGAATCTCCTCTTGTCAGAGTGCTTTTGTCCCTTCAAGTTGAAATGGAATCAGCTTCAACCCTAAACTAGCCCAAGTAAGGATCCATAAATGCTGAGGTGTGTGCATGGGTGAGGCAGAGAGGAAACCCCAGTCACCAGGGATGGGCAGAGCTTGGGGACTTGGTGAGGGAGCCCATAGCTCCAGAGGGAGCAGCAGGCCGGGCTGAGCATGGCTCTGGAGTGTGGTCTCTTTCTCGCCTTGCTGAGCTTCAGCTTTCATATCAGCAAATGCTGATGGCAGTCCATGCCTTTGCAGGACCACATGCGTGCCTGGTGTCCGGCTGAGGAAGGCGCCTACACCGTTCACCTCACTCAGAGGACAGGTGCCCGGAGCACGGCCTGTGGGGCAACAGGTCTAGGTCCAGTTACCTGCTGTGCCCTGTGCCTGCTGGGAGGTGCTGACCCTGCCCTTCCTGCTGCTCCACGTAAGGTAAGGCCCCTTGCTGGTGGACCGAGGAGACTTTGGGATAGCCCCAGCCACCTCCGATGTCACAGAAGAAGAATTCTACCACAGTCTCCCATCCCCAGGCTGTCCACAACCACAAGGGTAAGTGAGGAGCTGGGTGGGGCTTGGTCTCCATTGGCCATTCAGATTCTCCACTTTCTGTACGCCCTGGCTCACTGCCCTTGACCATGGAGGGGGCTGGCTCTCTGTAAGGACATTTTCTAGCTGGGGCAAAAAGCAGGCCTCCCCCAGGGCCGAGGCCCGTGCTGAGTTTTGCAGAGCTCACTCGCTTCCTCCCCAAATCTCACCAGCTCCTGGCTCATCAAGACGACTTCTGGGCCTCTTTGACTCCCTCAGGGTCACTGGAATCAGACTGGCTGCTGGAGATGTGCAAGGGGCCCTGCCAGTCTCCCCTGGATGTGTCCACGATGTCTAGCGCTGGTCCTGGCTAGAGAGCAGAGGGGCAAGTTGAGGCAGTGTTAGGGTGGTTGGAAACAGAGCGGAGAGGTTTTCTGGAAGCCTTGGAGGTTTCTGCAGAAGTTTCATGCTCTGATTTATCTTTGAGGGCTAAGAGGAGAGGGGACGCCTAAGGAAGACGGTTGCCAAATACATGTGGAGGAGTCTGGGGAGGGAAGCGAAGAAGCCAGGGCCTGTGGGACCCAAACACACACCTGCTGCAGAGCTCGGGTAGGTGCAGCAGGTGGTCCAGGAGCTGGAGGGGCCCTGAGGTGCCTGCCATGCATCTTATAGCCTCCCAGAAGGTGCTACTGCTGACCCATTGATTGCACCTGGAGAAACGAGGGCCATCGGAGCTCACCTTGTTCATGCATTTATTTAGCAAGTGTTTACTGAGGTCTTGCTTAGTGGATGCTGGCTGCTGGGAGCTGGAACACAATGGTGACCAATCAGGCTCAGCCCTACCCTTTGGTAGCTCACTAATGTGGCCTGTGTCTCCTGATTATTTGATTTTAAAGTGAACTTTCCAGAACAGGTCCAATTGGAGGGGCCCTCTTTACCAGGCTTGTAGGCTGATGAGGAGAGGTATACCAGGAGAAATGAGTGGG
>PVKN010038642.1:0-11027 GCA_004027915.1 Capromys pilorides
GTCTGGTCTCCTAAATTTCAAAAGTATGAATTTCTGCCATTAAGGTACCAGGCTTGTGGTATTCTGAGATAGCAGCTAAAGAAAACTAATATACCAAGAAGATACTGGGGCTTTCTTACAAAGTGCTTAGCAACTCTGTGAACACCTTGCCCCAAATCCAGTTCCTTCCTCTTACTGCCACCCTTGCTCCTGATGGGTGTGTGCCCTGCTGGAACTCTCAGGTCCCCCTGGTCACCTTCCAGTTGCTCACCTTCTGGGTCCTGGTTGGTCACTAGGTTTGTCACAGGACCCCAAAGTCACTCTTCGTGTACTACAGCACCGTTCTCACCACCACACCCTGAGTACAGTGTTAGAATGTTAGACCAAAAACATGAGTCTGCTGGTGGAGTCCTCGCCCCACGCCTTGCCCCTGCTGTCTAGGTACAGGTCCCCAAAATTATTCCTCACCCAGCATCTTCCACAGGCTCTCCCTGTTCCCAGAGAGAAACCCCAAGCCCAGCCCTTGGCTCTAGCCAGCTCCCCGCCATGAAGGAGCGGTTAGGCGGGGAGACAAATCCTGCATAGCTACAATAAACTTTCCTTGATTTTTGCAGAGTCTGAGCTCGTTTTCTACAATTATGAAAAACAGGCTATGTTTATAGTGTGTCACTTGTGGCTGTTGTGACTAAGGTAGCATTAAACAAATAGGAGAGAGTTTTCCCCTGAGAGACCCTTGTTTATCCCTCCCCACCCAAAACAGAGTAGATAGATGCTCAGGAAATTGGAGAGGAAAGTGGAACGGATGAATCAGAATGCGCAGCCAGGGCCAGGCCAGGCCACGCAGCCCTTTCTGACTGCACTTGCTTCTGTCACTGTGCACGCGAAGCGTTTCCCTTTCACTCAGAGTCTGTCAGCCTTGGCAGTATTGAGATTCGGGGCTGGCTAACTCTTTGTTGGGGGAAAGGGGTGCTGGGTTTTTCTTTGCCATGCAAAATCTCAAGAAGAGGGCCAGGAAATAGCTCAGGGGCACAAGTGCCTGCCTGGCAAGTGCAAGGTAACTGAGTTCAATTCCTGGTTCCGCTAAAAAAAAAAAAAAAAAAATTGCACCATTTGGGCCAGTGAGGTGGTTCAGTGGTCTAAAGTGCCTGCTTAGGCAAGCTTAGGCAACTGCAGGGACCACCGTTTGATCCCTGGCACCACATGCTGTGCCAGCCCCACCCCAAGGGTGGCAGGCTGAGCTTGCCATAAAAAATAAAATAAATCTCAAGAACAGGTTGTATGGAAAGGATTGCAAGCACGAGACTTTTGCAAGGGCCTCTCTAGCTGTGGGGAACAGACCAAGCTACTGCCCAGGTCAGAGGGCACAAAATGTATATGAGATTTGGTCATGGGACTCAGCAAGTCAGAGGAGTCGCTGGATTGAACCTCAGGCCATTCTGGTTCCAGAGACTAATAACAAAGTTGCTAAGATTTACCAGTGTGTTTACTGAATACCAGGAGCAGTCTAGAGTGCTTTATTTACCTGCAGTACTTAAGAAATCCTCCCCATAACCCTGTAGACTGGAGCTCTTTGCGGTTCCTTCTAATGGGTGAGGGGGCCAAGGCCCTGTAAGCTTGTGGGGCTGGGCTCCAGGAGTCCATGCTGGCGCGGAGGTGGGCAGTGTCTCACTTGCTAAGTCCAGCCCCCTCCCTGGCCATTTCTCAAGCTTACCTTTCAGATAAGCCGCTTGCCTGGAACCCTTCCTCAGTGTCTGCTTCTGGGAGAGCCACCCCCACTTTGTCCTCCTCCATCTTCCCTAGGTGAGAGCTGGGTCTCTGTGTGTCTCTGTGTCCACAGAACTGAACCCTGGCCCAGAGTAGAGCAGCTGCAGCCATCATTCAGCCCTTGGAAAGAGAAGCAGCTGGTGTACCTATGACAGGCAAGGGACCATGCCAAGGACAGGCAGAATCCCAAGGTCCCCAAACTCATTGGCTGAGATTCCAGCAGCAGCAGGACAAGGAACAAAAAATACATAAGTTTAGATTTGGTGTCGTGAGGGAAATAAGACAGGATGATGTCTTAGACCTGGGCTTCTCCATGCTCGTGTGAATTGCTTTTAAGGCTAATGTTCAAGTCTCACACTCAGATGCGTCTAGCTGGAGTGCTTAGAACTGGAGCCCTAGGCATTGGTGTCCTTTTAAGTCCCCACATGGTTCTAATGTGCAGAGAGGGCCAGAGGCGATCAGGCACGGTGGTGAGCCAGTTCTCAACGTTGGCAGGTGGCTTCCTAAGGAGATGTCTCTGGCTAAGTACAGAGCTGAAGAAAAGGCATGTGCGAGGGCCCAGTGGCTGGGGAGAATGCAATGCAGAGAGTTCAGTGTGAGCCGAGCTCTTTCACTGTGTGGTTCAGACCATAGTCTAAAATACACAGTGGGGGGGCCGGCGAGATGGTTCAGTGGTCTAAAGCGCCTGCTTAGGAGGGCTCGGGCAACTGCGGGGACTGCAGTTTGATCCCCGGCACCACATGCTGCGCCAGCACCACCACCAGGGCAGGCTGAGCCAGCCACAAAATGAATAAATAAAGAAACAAACAAACACAACAGGCAAACAAATAAATAAATAAATAAAATTTAAAAAAAAATAAAATACACAGTGGGCCCTGAGATCAATTTGGTAGGCTCTAGCCACGTTTGGGTGGCAGGGAGAATGGAATAGAAAATACCAGCATGTGTTGCATGCAAGGTCAGTGTGGTTTATTTAAACTTTTATTTCAAGTTTGATAAAGGGGTCCACTGTGCTGCGTTGTAAAATGGGTTTCTTATGGTGAGTCTTGGTCAAAAGAATTTGAAAGCCACTGTTTTTAGTCCCTGTGAAAGTTTGGAATTTAGCCCAAGGGCAGTGGGGAGCCATTAAAGAGGTTTTAGTGGGGGCAGAACAAGGTCAGATTTATGTTTAAAAGTCTCTCTGTAGGAGCTTCAGGGGCAGGTCTGGGGAGGGGGCAGGGAAGCCTTTAGAGGGAGGGGAGGGCAGAGAAACCCCAGTGGCAGCAAGCACACAGAGGCCCAGCTGCAAGTCCCTGCAAGATACAACAGAGCTGGAAGACTAAGAGTCTCCTGTGGTTCTTCCCTGACCCCTCCTCACTCATCGCTATTCCTGGGACACAAGACCAGGGGCCAAGGGCTCTGGTTTTAACACTTCCTCTTCACCAGAGTCTGCAGAACATCAGCTGATTTAACACCCTTGGCTTGACCCTGCTGGGAGACACTGTTGACCCCACATCACAGGTCAAGCAACTGAGGCCCAGAAAGCGTGCGTTACTTGCGCAGGGTCCCAACTGTCACCAAGTTGCGTGGCTGGCACTGCTATGTGCTGCAGGGTCTGTGGTGACTTCGTGGCAGCCGCCATGCCTGAGCTGGATTTCCGGAGACCCTAAGTGACTGAGGGTCAGCGTGATGATCTGTTGAACGACACCTAGAGTTAATCATTGGCGTCGTGCATGGGATGGCCAGCACTGGGCTTCCAGGAGAGAATGGGGGTCATCTACAGAGAGTGGGCAGCAGAACTGGGCCCAGGCCCACTGAGTTGGTAAACATTAGGCAGAGCCCCTGGCCCTTCTCCCTGGGCTGCCGAGTGGTGCAGCAGTTGTGCCCCGATGTCAGAGACTCAGCATCGCTACTTAGGGCTGAGCCTGCCTGCAGCATCAGACAGGACAGGCTCAGTTCAAACCTTGGCTGATAGGCTCACGAGCAGCAGCAGAGGTCTCAGAGGGGCAAAGGCACACAATTGGGTTTCTCTCTGGCCCCTGAACTCTTAATCCTATCTCTGACCTCTATAGTGGACCTGTACATCAGACCCCTATGCCTGAGGAAACGTCAGAGTTACAGAGCTCAGAAGAATGCAGCCCACCCTTAGCCCCCTAAGTCTGGAAAGCTGCAGCCCCCAGGTGTGCATCCTACTTCAGAGCCTGGGTGTCCCCAAGCCTCACAGTGCTTGGCTCTGACCTCCCGTGCCTTCTCCCCCTATTTTTCTTGGCTGGGGTTAGAGACAGGTGACCCCACCTGGCTGGTTGGGCCCAGGCTTGTTTGGCCTCCCAGATGCTCTGAGACTTGGCCCCTGACTTCACCAGGCTTGGCACAGCCTTGCCTGCCTTGGCTGCCACCCGCCAGGCTGGGCCCTGCAAGTACGAGTGCCCCTTTCTAGAACGTGTTTGACCAGTCAAGGTTGACAAACTTCCCAAGCCACCATCTGTTGACTTTTGCAGGGAGTTCTGGCTACCTGGCTGCTGCACATGTTTCTCTCAAGCCTTGTCTTCTCCTCGGGGTGTGGAGTTAGCTAAGAGGGCGAGGAAACTGGCTGTGTTTGCAGAATCCAGTGTCTGCAGCCTGGCACCCATGCAAGCTGGGATTAGGCAAGTGAAAGAACTGTAATTCCAGGACTCTTCAGAGCACTTGATCATTCTTGACAACCAGGATAGGAACAGGGCAACCTCTTACAGTCTTTTAAACTATATTTGTTCATTTCATTCATTCATTTATTCTCTCAACAAGTATTTATTCAGTGCACACTCTGTGCCAGGTGCTGTTCCGGGCACTAGAGGCAGAGCAAGAACAATCTGTTATAATCTCTGTCCTTGTGGAGCCATTTGCAGGTTGCCATCATCTGTATGTAATGTTGATGTAACATGAGTTACAAATGGGAGACATGTGTGTCTTAGATGTTCCAGTAGCCACATTCAAAGACGTAAAACAAATTCTGTTTAACACAGTAAATCAAGATATCACCATTTCAGTATAAACACAATATTTTTAAGGTCATTAATGTGTTGTTTTCCCTTTTTCATACAAAGCCTTTGTGATCTGGAGTACACTGGGGATTAGCCATGTTTGAAGTCATGTGTGGCTTGTGGGTCTTACTCAGGGTCCATAGAGAACCATAAGCCTTATTCAGCTAAATGCTCAGCTGTTAACTACCATGGTAGTAAGTGGTAGTAAATGCTAGAGTGCAGGGAAAGGTCATCCAGGGGAGTGTGGTTGTTGTGCTTTGTATCTAGATGTACTCCCAAAACCTCATACAAGTGTTGGGCTTTCTCAGAGGTGGCTGAATATAGACTGTGTGATGCTGGGGTTAAGGATGTATGATTGCTAAATCCACTAATTAGTTTGGTGTCACCCTAATCCCAGTGTTCTGGATAAGATAAAAGAGGCAGCAAGATGTTGTCAAGGTCTCTTATTGTTTTGCTGTCTTTGGGTGCCATGAGCTGTTTCTCCCTCTGCCAAGCCACCCTGCCTTGAAGCCAGCCTGTTATCACCTCACTCTACAAGCATGAGCCAAATAAACCTTTCCTCCTTTCATGCTGGGCTTTGGAAATTTTGTCTCAGCAACAAGAAAAGCAAGACAGGATTCGGTACCAGAAGTGAGGTCATTACTGTGACATCTAGCCATGTGGGTCAAGAGCCTGTGGAAGAGGCATGTGGGAAGGAAGAGTTAGGAAAGGTGCAACCATGCTAGTTGAAAAAGTAGAGCTGGCTTACTTTGATAGTATTTGTTGGGAGAGCCTAGTCTAACCTCAGAAGACCAGAAAGCTGGTAAAGACCAGGCTCAGGAGGTTTCTGCTGAGAAGGAGGATGCACTGGCTGCTGGAATCCACTGTGTGTTGTGCCTTGGCAGAAAGTTTGTATTGTGCTCATGTTCAGAGACTGCCTGAGATTGAGATTAAGCTGCAAAGATAGACTAGAGGACATCTTGATTGCTGAGAAGGAACAGGAGAGTAGTAAAGAAGACACCACCCTAATATCATTATTGTGGATAATATAAAAGGGTAGCAAGACATTCTTAAGGTCTCTTGTTGCTTTTGCTGTCTTTTGGGTGTCATGGACTCTTCTCCTCTGTGTGGTCCCTCTGCCAAGCCACCTTACATTGGAGATAGCCAGTTATGGACTAAAGCCTCAGTGAACTGTGAATCAAATAAATCTTCCCTCCTTTAATGTTGAATGTTGAAGATTTTTGCCTCAGCAACAAGAAAATAAGACAATGGTGTTGGCAGTGGGAGCATTAGGCAAATGGTGATGATGCGTCATTACAGAAAACTGAAAGTGGGAGAGAAAATAAACACCCAAAACACGAGGAACAGTTATACCTTGACTCCAAGGTGGCAGGGAGCTTTTAAAGGACAGCAGGCAGAGTGCTGATGTCAGCAGAGGCAGGGTAGTGAAAGGCAGGATGGAATCAGGTCACCCTAAGCGTGTGCCACAGTTCCTGGTATCGTCATGCTTCATCAATAATGACAGCTGGCATTTGAGAGCCAACCATCACTGGCATAGCTGCTTAGAACATCAGTGTGTTTAGCCCAGCCAGGTCTGTTGGGTGCCTCTGGTAGTTCAGCAGACAGCTGTTTGCTTTCCTTCCAGGCCCACAGAGCTGGATCTTGCTTGGTTGACCAGATGCTCAGTCCAAAGGAAGCCGATGAGTGAACTATGCCCTCTGCCAGTGATTGGCTAAGCCATGTGACTCGGGTCCAACCAATGAGACCCGGGCACAGATGTCTGCTGGAGGAAGATGCAGATAGAACAGCTCCTCTGAGATGGAATGATGGAAGTGTAGTTCACCTTCTGGGCTGCTGTCACTAGATATGTTACACATTATGATTGTGTGTCTGTGTGTTGTTCTCCTGTATGCTGTGTGTACCAAGCCCACAGTAGCAACCCTGACCCAGGGCTTCATCTGTGCTTCAAAGCCTTTCATCTCACCTCACTCACACAGCACCTCTATGAGCTGGCAGCAATCTCCTGCCCACTGTGCAGACCAGCCAGGATTCCCCTGCAAGCTTTGGGGCTGTCTCTAAGCACCACCGGATGCCTCCTCTGTGCTTTTAATACATTACATTGAAAAGCTTATTTTTCCTCCCAAGACAGCGTTTGTCGAAAACAAGGCTTCTTGGCCTTGGCAAGGCCTTGCTGATTCTCTGCCGTGGGGCTGTCCTGTGTCCTGTCTGTGTTCAGCAGAATCTCAGCTATCTCCCAGCTAGATCCACCCTCTTCCCAAGCTGGGAGAACCAAAAGTGTCTCCAGACATCACCTGGTGTCCCCTGGACAAAAGCTTCCCCTACTCAGAGCCCTTGCCCCAAACCTGTTGCTGCCAGCCACCTACAAAGCTCTGTTTCCTTATACAGGTTGTTCAATCTTTCTGGTCCTCAGTTTTCTCTTCTGTAGAATGAGGAGCAGCAATATTTTCAGGACTACATAATCTATACGTGCACAGCATCTAACAGTGTTTTGAGCACAATAACTTTCCCCTTGTGCAGCGCTGGCTCTTGGGCTGTCTTCAGCTACCAGGAACTACCTGCTGGATCTACCAGCAGCATTGCATTGCAGGATCTGCAGTGAGATCGGCCAGGACATTAACTCTTGGGCCTTGAGGACTTCCTCTGTCTTTCTCCTCCACTGGATTAGAGGAATTAGATTGGAGCTGGCACATACTTGGTGCTTGTAGTGTTTTTGAGGGAAAAAGTGACTTCAATCCTTCTTATTATCTGTGTAAGTTTCCCCAAAATTTGTTCCTCCCATTCTTTCCCATCTTCCTCTGTTTTTGTTTTTACTATTTGGTCCTACTTCATTTTTAGTTCTATTTTCCGTTTTTTGTTTTGTTTTATTATTATTATTATTATTATTATTATTATTATTATTATTATTATTGTTATTACTATTACTACTACTATACTACTACTTTGCTTTTACTGAGGCTGGTTTTACTACCCCAGAAAGCCCAGACCCTGGGAATTCTTCAGCCTGCTGTCAACATTTGAAGCTAAAGTTGAGCTCAGCTAACTTGGGAGCCCTGGATCTATTTTCGTAATTCCCTTGGCCTGTTTCAACCCCACAGTGCACTCTTTTGGGGTTTGTTTAGTTTTTCCCAGCAGGTTCTGCCGGGATATTAAATGTGGCCAAGGGGATATACTTAAAGCTTCATTTAGAATTTGGAAGTCCCTCCCAACTCTGTGTCCCAACACTATTATAATGAAATTTATTGTAAAATATGTTTTGGGAGTAATACAGAGGCCACAGGGGTTCCCTGGCATATAAAGTGTATTAGCCCATCAAAATGACAGTGTTATTTCCATCTCTAAAGTCAGTTCACAATGTATATCACACATTCTTCCATCTAACCCTCTAATCTGAGGCATGACATTTTAAAGGAGATCAACAACTCATGAGGTGTTTGGTGGACGCACTAAGTCTCCGCACTCACATGTGATTCTTGTGAAGAGTCGGTTCTCAGATGTTCCTCGTAAGCCCCATCCAGAAAGGTGTGCATTGAAGTCTAATGTGGCTCTGAACCACTCCCCTCCAGCGGTCACCATCTTGGAAATTCTTCTCTTTCCATTTCTCTCTTGGCCTCTGCAGTAGAAATGGAAGGTTTTCTACTTGCTTGAGTATGTATACAAGTAGAGGAGAGGTTCTCCTGCAATGCCAATCTGGACCCGGTGGGACATGTGGCAATATCTGCAGACATTTACATCTGTTACAACTAGGGGAGAGAGGAGCTACTGCTGTCTGGAGAGCAGCGGGACAAGGACGTTGCTAAACAACATGTAGTTCACACACAGTCCTGTACAGCCCAGGCCCATCCAGCCCCAATTAATAGTAATGCCAGCGCTGAGAGATAGTAGAATAGGTGGCCACTCACCGCATCTTTCATTAAAACGATGGTTTTAAGTTCTCAAACAGAGTCAAATCTACATCTGTCTATCTGGCTATTTTCTTATCATATCTTTATGTAAGACAATTTGAATATCTCTCAGTTGGGGAAAGGTTAAATAAATTCTGGTGCCATCATTTCAATGAAATATCATATGGCTGCAAAAATGATAATTCTATATGTATTGATGTTGGCAATTGTCCATGGAGTATTTTTAAATAAGAATAAAAGCCTACACAGGCTGGGGAGATAATTCAACAGTCTAAGCGCCTGCCTGGCAAGTGCAAGGACCCAGCTTCAACCCCCAGTGCAAAATGCCATACCCAGGCCTGTCCCCAGGTGTGCTGAGCTGGCTGCTAAGACTGGGTGTGGAGGCATAGCCCTGGGGAGGCTGAAATGGGAGGACCACTATGAGTCTGAGCTGTGTAGTGAGACTCTCTACCAAATCAAATCTTTTAAAAAAACATATACAACAGAATTTTTTTAATGAATGCCTTTTTTGTTGACATTAAGAAGTCTTCTAGGTATGATAATGACATTAGACTGTGTTTTCTCTGTACTGGAGATTGAACTCAGGACCTTGCAGTTGTAAAACACTGAGTTATCTCCCCAGCCCTAAGACTGTATTTTAAGAAGAAGTCTTTCTTGCTTTAAAAAGTCATACTGAAATTTTTACACATGAAGCAATTATGGGATTTGCTTCAAAATAGCGGAAGACAGGGAAGTGGGTGGGGTGAAAGTGGGGCAGGATGGGCTTGATGAGATGCTAGTTGTCAAGGGTGAATGTGGAACTAGGGAAGCTCCTTAGATGAGTCCCGTGAAAATCAGAAAATCTAGTAGGAGATAGACAGATTTGCTTCTTTGTAACAGAGAAATTAAATAGTAGTACACAAACAATCCAGAACTTCAGTCCCGTCTCATCTGAATCTGAGCCTATATAGCAGCCTTGCTCTGTGGCCTGACTCTTGTGTATTGTACCATTATCCTGAAGGTGCTTTCCTTCTCCTCATTGGCCAATGCAACTGTCTGTAGCCTTGCATTCTAACAAATAGGAGTGGAGAGTAGTGGAAGGCCCACCTTCATCCTTGAAGGGTGTGATCAGCTTGATATAGCCACTACTTTTGAGTCCATCCTGTTGATTATACTTGAATCACATAACCACAGTGTAACTGCAAAGGAAGCTGGGAAATGTAGTCTCTATTTTAGATGAGTTCTCTACTAGGAATTAGGAATTCTTTTATTGTAAGAAGGAGAGAAGAGACATACCTGTCATAAATACAAAAGAGAAAAAAAAAAAGATTTAAAAAAATCTCTACCACAGTGTACTTTCAATTGTGGACAATGATGAGTATAAACCAGTGGGATACAATTTTTGCATTATTATACATTGTTTTGTTCAACTCTTACCATGAACAGAGATGTATTTTTCTTTTGTTAAAAAGTATCAAAATATTATTGAGAAACACTGCATACACCATCCTTGTTTAAAATTCTGAGCTGGCTATCTCGTGCTGGTTGCGTTACTGTAACAGATGCTGAGGGGGTAGCCGTATAAACAGGGCAGAGCCCGTCCTCGGGCTGTGCCAGTGCTCTCCAAGACAGCAGCTAGAGCTGTGAACCCAGAACAAGGCCTGCAGGTAAAAGGCGGCAGACAGACGGTGGGGAGAGGGGAAGCTGGGTTTAATTATATGACCAAGAGTAGCACTGTGGAGGTGGTATCTGAGAAAATGTTTAAGTGAAGGGCTGGAAGAAACCAGGTAGTGGAAGATTTGTAACAGAAAAAACAGAAAGTACAAAAAGTGGGCTTGGGAGATAGCTCTGCAGTCTAAGTGCCTCTCTGGCAAGCACAAGGACCCAGGTTTGATTCCTCAGCACCACATGCCATGCTGGCCCCTGAAATGGACATGGTGGTGCATGCCTGTAATCCCAGCACTGGGGAGGTAGAGACAGGAGAATCACTATGAGTCTGAGCTGCATAGCAAGACCTGTGCCAAATAAAAATAAGTAAAAGATTTTAAAAAAAGAAAGGAAGAAAAACAGTGCAAAAACTGTGCTACCACCAGTTGGCTAGGTTGGGGTAATAGCAACAAGGGCACTGTCCCTGAAGGAAGGGAAGTGAAGACAGGGCATCCGGGAGAGAACGTGGAGGGGTGGGCGGAGCTTCAAGTGGGGCATGATGCTAAGTCACTGAGTATTACAGTAAGTCATCATAGCCCCAAGGTGCTTTTCCAGGTGTTAGAAATGATGTTTAAAATGTGGAGGATCATCTCAGTGGCGCAGTGCCACACAGCGGGCAGAGACCTGTGTCCTGTTCAGCTCTGCTTGTCCTTAGCTATGGGTCATGAAGACGCATGTCTCATTGTTGGCCTCTCAC
>PVKN010038643.1:0-11025 GCA_004027915.1 Capromys pilorides
CTCCCAGAACATTTGAGAAAGTTTATAGGGAGGAAGTTTAGAAGACACAAAAACCATGCATATGTGGAGGAAACACAGGCTGTAACAACTAGATGAATTAAAACTGAGACTTTTTCTCTTTTTAACATCCTCTCAGGGCCACAATGATAGGTGTTGTTTGAGAAAGTTCCAACAGCTTGGTAAGGCTAGAGCTTGGAAAGTTGGAAGCACAGAGTATTGGCCATTGCTTGGGCATAGCTGAGGTACTCATTGCTCTGTAGTTTGGAGAGTTTGTCCAGTTAACAATACCAGAACAATAAATAAACCAGGGGTAGGAGTAACGTGAGCGATCGAGTGTGGGTCCCGTAGCAGGTGCTGTACTTGTGTCTCCACGATGCTAACAGCGCAGTTTAGACTCCTTGCCAATGGCAGGCCGCAGGGGTTGCCTTTTACTTGGTGTGTATTTGAAGCAAACTGCAAAAATGAGCTCGTTTGTTTTTGGTTCTTCCATTCCTTCTTGCTTTTCCCCACAGGTGAGCTTTAAAAAAAACTACCAGATAAAGAAAAAGAACATAATTTAATTTAGAGAGAATTGCTGTTTTGGAATGAACTCAGAACCCCATCTAAGAACTTAGTGAGATTGACATATTTTTATTAATTGGCAAAAATGTAAAAATTCCTGAAATATATTGGGAGGTGAAAAGTGTTTACTAGCTGCAAATGTCAGATGATTCGCCATTTGTACTGATCTACACTGCAGTGTCATTAACTACAGAGACTTCTCAGATTCTGTAGTTTCCAACAGAATCACTACCGTGTTTCCCTCTGCTGAGTGATAAATTAGAGATGATGTGGAGCTGCAGGTGACAGGAATCCTAGCAAGGGCAGCAGAGTCAAATGGGAGGTTATTTTCCTAAGTGAGTCTAGGGAGAGCCAGCAATCCTGTCTGAAACCCAAGCTCTCCAGCTTTCGGTTCTTCTTTTATGTAGTCATATATAACCCATCATCACCTCCTCCTCCTTTTCCTCTCCCTCTTCCTTCTTCCTTCTCCTTCTTGTTGTCCACCCTCTCTTCCTCTTCCTCCATTTGTTTTCTTCTTTTGAGGATAAGATCTCACCATGTAGTTCAGGCTAGTGCTTTTTTTTTTTTTTTTTAAATGTGTGTGTATGTGTGCAGGGTCTCACTATGCAGCTCAGACTCATAATGGTCCTCCTGTTTTCAGCCTCTCCAGCACTGGGATTACAGGCATGTACCACCATGCTGGATGACTCGGTCGATGACCCAGCATGCCTGGTGGTGGGGCTGGTACAGCATGTGGTGGCAGGTATCAAACCCTGGTCCCTGCACTTGCCTAAGCAGACACTTAGTCTCCTGAGCTATCTCACTGGCCCTGTTCAAGCTAGTTTTGAACTAACAATGTAGCCCAAGCTGGTCTTCAGCTTGTACTTGTCCTCCTGCCTCAGCCTCCTGAGTGCTGGAATAACAGGTGTGTGCCACCATGCCTGGCTGAACTTCATTTCCATACTTGTGGATAATTGTTTTGAGGAAAAAAGAGAAGACAGAGAAGCATGAGTATAAGATCACACTCTGCTGAGATCTGATTGGCTGGATTATAGTCCTGGGGCCACCTCTACTTGCAGGGGATTTTGGGAGCTCAGTACTGCATACTGCTGTGCTATCAGAAGAAAGTGATAAGGGATAATGGATCTTGACAAGGTAACCGGGCTCTCTGCTGCTGGTGCTTGTTTTCTTTGGCGGTGGTGCTCGGGATTGATTAAGGGACACTCAGCCTGTACATACTTTATCTTCCTGCCGAGACTGAGTAGGTGCTTTTTCTCTGGGCCACATCCCCTGTGCTTCAGCATGGCCACTGCCAGAGAACTTCAGGGATTTGAAACATTCTTTTGTTGATTTAGGAGAAGTAGATCAGGTAAAATAAAATGATCCCAGTGACTGTTTCCTTTTTTCTGGCTAGGTTGCAGAGGAAGGTTGTGTTCTGGGTTGTGCTTCCTTTTTGTTTGCATGCAACAATTTATTAAAATACTGTAGAAACTTATCTTTATGTATATAAAGCATACATGAAACATAAATTTCATGTTTAGACTTGGGTCCCAATTTCAAGGTACCTCATTGTGTGTATGTAAATGATCCCAAATCTGTAAATCCTCAAAATGTACAACATTTCTGGTCTCAGGGATTTTGGCTAAGGGATACTCAGCCTTTACATATTTTATCTCCCTGCCAATACTAAGATGTTTACTTCCCATTGTGTGGAATAAATCTAGCTAAAAGATCTTTTAATGCTGTTACATTAAGAAAGGCTAAAAAATGGGAAATCCTTTTTTTAATGTAGGCCAAAAGATATGAGTCATTACCTAATTTTAAGCTGGCTTTGTGTATGGAGAGATGTTCTGTGGGGGAGCAATGGGGCTGGATTATTAAGGTTGTTTGTGTTTCTAGAATGTTCTGTACCCTAGTGGATGAAGCATGGCAGCCATTCTAGTGGTGGCCACACTGATGTTGCCTTCGACGCTGCTCCCAGTGGGTGTGAGGGATGTGCCCACAGGTGTGTCCATGCACACCTTATTGTTCTTTGTTTTTTGCTGAGTACTCAGTGTTCACTAGCAATGTAGTAGACAATTAAGAAGCTGTGTTTATTTTTTGACCCTTTGCAACTGCCTATGAAGTCAGAGCCACAGTAATCCCCCAGTCCTAGCTCTGGTCTATCTTTTTAGAAAGTCCTCTTGAAGAGGGTCTGGACTGTGTAATCCATTGCTTTTCTACTCGTATTATATGGTGTTGCTGGTTTTTTTTTTTTTTTTTTATACGCCATTTTTTCTTTTTCTTTAGTATCTGACACTTAGCTGAGTGAGACTGTCAAAATGTTTTCGTTCTATCATTAACAGTCTGTCTTCCTTCAGTGTTGTATGTGTGTTTGTGGTGGGTTTTGTTTAATCTGCTGAGCCACAGATTAACGGCCAGAACTCCCCCTCTCCCCTCACACATCTCCCCTACACAACACACAGAAAACTAAATCAGTTTCAAACAAGCATTCTAGATGTTTCACAGGCTGAAGAGGGTGGGCCACGTGCCTGCATCTCAGGCTGGAGGGAGTTTGCCTGCTGACTGGAGTGTTGCCATGGTGATGGGTGATAGATCCTAAACCTGGGCAGAGAGGGAGGGGCCTGGGAGAGAACCTGGTTGTCAGACCCTGTGCAGCCCTTCCGAAACATCTCATTTCTGAGTATACTCTTGGGATTGGCACAATTGTGCATTCCCCAGGTGGAGGAGGTTTTGTGCTGTGCCTGTGCCTGGTCTGTCTGCTTCTGCTTTTCTTTCTAATGCCACTGTGTTTCTCCTCTCTTCTTGCTCTGTTCTCTGCACGGTGCTGCTTTGGAGATGGGAGGGCACTGCTAGAGGAAGTTCAGGTAACTGATCTTAAGATGCTAGAACTAAAAGTAGCATTATTTAGAGTTGTCTTTTTTCCTTTCCTTTTGGAAATGACCTATGACTTGGAAATAGGCTAATTGTGTGGCGGTGGCATCAGTACTGATGATGCCCTCCATTCCTTACGTGCTTCTTGTATCCTAGAAATTTGCTATGGGTTGTCTCATTTGGTCCTCATGGGGGATGATGGTGGATGATCATTTCTATTTAACAGGCCAGGAAATAAGGAGCAGGAATGTGAGGTAGCTTCCCCAGCCTGGCATAGCTTCTAAGTGACGTGTGAACCCAGGGTTTCAGCCAAGCATGGAGAATAATCCTGACTTGTAGGCACACACTGGGCACACTTTGTAAATGAATTCCATTGCTACTGGTGAGATCCTCAATAGATACTGATATTAATGCATAATTCAACATTTTCTGTACTTGGGAAAGCAGACTATAGGTGTCTAGATGTACATATTCCAATTAATATAGATATCTATCTGCAATGTTTTGTCAACACTGGTCAGTTGATGTCTTTGAAATCTTTTTCTTCACAGCAACTGTCAACTGAGTCAGCCCCTTGGTATCTCGAACCCCTTGGTTTTCTCTTTATTAATAAGGTATAGTCCTGGATAAAACTCATGCTCATAGCTGCAATTAATTAGTGATACTAGTAGAACTGTATTAGAGAACTTGATAGAATGATGTTGAGGTTTATTTAGAAGAATAAATATGCAAAAGTAATCTAGAGTTTGGACAGAGATTAGTGAAGAAAGACTAGGAAGGACTGGTGTAATCAGAATGGTGGTGAAATTAAAATTGAAGATGTTAGCCAGGAGTTGGTATGTGTCATAATCTTACCTACTTGGGAGGCTGAGGCAGGAGGATCACAATTTTGAGACCAGCCTGGACATTTAGTCTAATCCTGTCTTGAAAAAATAAAAACAATGCCCCTGCTCTGGGTTTAAGTCATATATTATATGATATATATCATATGTATATATGACATCATATATATATATATATATATATATATATATATATATATATATATATGTTGCAAGAACTGATCAGTGAAAGAAAGCAGAAACACCAAAGACATTTCCTTAATGTATTTATAAAACTGAGGATATAATCAGAATATATAATCAGTTGTAGGGGTATAGCTTAGCAGCATAAGTGCCTGCCTGGGGAGGATGAGGCAGAAAGGTTGCTACATGTTCAAGGCCATCCTGAGCTATATAGTAAGCAAGACACTGTTGCTTACCATAGTATATATATTATGGTTTGTGTATAGGTGTCCCCCCCCCCCCCCACCAAAGCCTCATGTAGTCATGGGGCGGCTTCTGGAAGTCATAATTGATTATTGTGGAAATGGGTGCTGCCTTTCCCCTGCGGCAGGTGATTTGCATTTCAGTGTAAGGTAGGAAGAGAAGTTAGCTGCTTGAGCAGCTGCTAGCTCTCTCCCAGTGCTCTTGCTCTTAGCCGCCACCATGGAAGGTTGCCCTCTACCATGTGCCAGTCTGCTTTGGAGCCAGCTGAATGTGGACTGAAACCTCCAGTAACTGAGCTGAATAAACCTTTCCTTCCCTCATATTGAGTGTCGGGTGCTTGTCCCAGCAACAAGAGAAGAGAATATATATATATATATATATATATATATATATATATATATATAATATTTACTTTTTAAAAATTTATTACACTAAAAGATAGACCACCTCAATCCTCTCCAAAATTGTCCCCTTCACTTGAAACACACTTATATTATCACCCATCATCCTTGGCACTTTCTGAAACAGTTCTGGAATTTCTCTTTTGTGTTTTTATGAGATATGATCAAATATGGTAAATGCTGCCACTCAGTGAATAGCCAACAGAGAAGCAGGCTTGGAAAAAAATTCTGTTATGTCCTCACTGACCTTTTTCCCTGGGCCTGACACTGTGTAACTTCTGGCTCTTCCTCATGTCAAAATGACCTGCAGGATAAGTGGCTTGGGTCAGCTCTACACACTGAGGCTGCTGTAGCAGCACAATTGAGGATGCTCATTAAGGAGGACGTCAAGAACTTCTTCAGAAAGTGGCAAAAACAATGGGATGAGTGTGATTGAACTGAAGGTAAATATTTTGAGGGGAATTAATGGCAATATTTCCTTTCCTCTAGTAAGTTTTTAACTTTTAGGATTTCCCTGTGTGTATCAATCATACCTCTTATGATTAGATAGATCTCTTAATCTGTAAAAGTTATTATATTATTAATATATATCTGCCTGATATATAAAAATATAGTACATATAGAAGTTCAAAGTAAAGATCACATTTCTTTGCATAATTTCACTTTAAAAGAAAACACTTTCGAGTTCTGTTACAAATGTACCTATGGATAGGCATGCTTTTTGGAGGAGGGCAGCAGGGTATATTGACTAAAAATATTAGCTTCCACATAAGACAGCCCACTTGCAAATCCTGGAGTGAAGACAAGCGAAGCCAGCTGTACGCTTCCGCCTGCCTCCTAGTGATGTCCAGGCCCATGGCTGATTCTCCCAGTAATGGTGTGCAGCCTGCAAAGGGTTGCCAAGCAGGTAAGAATGCCTGAGCTTTGGCGTTAGGGCTGTTCTTGGAACACAGCTATGTTGGGACTTGCTCACTGGCTTTAGCTAAACCCTGCAGCCCTTCAGAGCAAAGACCAGTGGCAGCCGTATAGAGTCAGCTCTGCAGAGTCAGCCCTGCATATCTTCAGTTTCCACATCCATGGACCCAACTAACTGCCAACTGAATGAATACACTTGAGAACATTCCAGAAAGTTCTGAAAAGCAAAATTTGGATTTGCCATATAGCAAGTACTGTGCTGAATCCACATATAAGAAGTGCTGTGTAGGCAAGCCCCGCTGTAGCTTTTATGGACCTTTAGTGTGTCCCCAGTGTCCACTGTGTGAGCTTCACTTGCCTGCCCTAGTATTCTTCGACTGTATAATTAGGCCAAAGCATGTAGGAATAATAGCAAAAAGAAAGTGATAAAATAGATATATGTGAAATACATCTATGAGAGATAAAATTAAAGTTGAATAGTTTCAAAGGCAAGCATTTTTCCAATGCATCTGAAGAAATGTCCTACTATATTAGAGTGATAGGTAAAGGACCTGAGAGGACAGTTTCCAAGGAAGAAATGCCAGTTTCTAGTAAATAAAATATATAGATGACAGCATCACTGGCAAGGAAAGAAACAAAATTTAAACATTATGCTAACCTTTTATTTTAAACGCGCCGTGACTGGAAAAAAGAGTAACATCCTCTCTGGCAAAAGGGTGACACTATACACTTCTGTTGAACACATAAGTAGGTCTTCCAGAGGACAGTTCATAGCACATGTCTAAGATCCTTCGATCTGAGCTATGAGGGTTCTCAAATATTTGCAGTCTAGTATCTGTATCAGATGGCATGTGGCTTTGCCAACCCCTCTAGAATTGTAAAATGGCAAATTTATGTAGCTTTGAGCCACTCAATAGAAATTACTCTGGTTACAATGGGAACCTCATATCCTGGGACAAATCTCAATGCTCTACATGGTTTGGAGAGACTTGATGTCACCGTGGGGGATGTTTGCGGAGGAAGTTGCTATTCTTGCGACAGACTCTGATAAGCTGCTACCCTATTTGCCAAAAGTATGGAGCTATCAAATTAGAAAAAGCATAAGTGGAACTTTTTCCTCTGTCCTAGTCCCCTTTGCCATTGGCTTCATTGTTCAGGAACATGAAGTGGTTGATATTTTCAGTGGGCAGTATTTTTAGCTTTCCGGATGCATTTGAGGTTTGCTACAGTTAACACTGTAATGCTACAACTCATGACAGTAAAGTCAGAATCACTGTCCTTCCAACTTCTTGATGTCCTCACGGCTATTTCTTTATATTGCTGACCTCTGACTCTGAACTACATGTGACTTCTGACCATAAATCTGCTCCTTTCTTTGAAAGAAGGCAACAGGGGTGTGTGTGTGTGTGTGTGTGTGTGTGTGTGTGTGTGTACGCATGCACACGTGCGCGTGCTTGGGCATGCGCATGTACCCATGCATGTATGTACATGCATGCATAGCTTACTAAGGAATGGTTCTGTGTAATTTTAAGCAGAGAAGAGAGACATGATAGTTTCTGGGTGGTGGAACTGAGATGATTGTTTCCTGACTGTTACCTTTTGTTTCCTTTTGAAAGTGCATGTTCACTTCTTGAAATGCAGCAGCACAATTTTAAAAAATGAAAGGTGAGAAATTTCTACGCACATTTGATGCTTCTTCATATAACACTTTATGCTAACTGGTCAGAGTTTTCAGCAGTGAATATTCCTTCAGGGTCAGCAGAACATAGCTACCGGACTTGCCTTTATTGGGGGCCCCAAGTTATAGAAGAGGGGGATGGTGGTGCCTGGGAATTCTCATTTCTGATATTTCATGCTAATTATATACAGATTAGGGACTGTCTGCCATCTTCAACAGGTGACTTCCTTACTGTAATGTCTTGATGGTGATGAAGATACTCAGGTTGGATGAAATGGGCCGATGTGTTCACTGCTAAGAATGGGTAGTCTTCTTAGTCACTATATGACTTTCTTGATCTTGGGTAGTTTCTCTTTTTTTGTTGAAAGAGTGTAACACAGAGCAATGCAAAGAGCACTAAGCTCAAAGTCAGAAAGTTTGAATTCTCATCAGGCTGCTGCCAACTAAACATTGTTTAACTTGCTTCTTCTCTTTAGACCTCATGACCCTTTATCTCTTAATAAAATAAGGGAGTTTGGACATTGTGAGCTTTTTTGTCCTATCCCTGTGTAACGTTCTAGAAGTTTTCATTGAATCTAATCCTCACATGTGAGAACTGCTTGCTTGGAAAACTGTAAACAGAAGTTGTAAGGTGGATTTAAGTTGGGTATGGATTTAATTGAGTGGTAACAGCAGAAATTATCTGAAGTCAACTTGCTATATATGAGGCACAGAGAGAGAGAGAGAGAGAGAGAGAGAGAGAGAGAGAGAGAGAGAGCGCGAGCGCCAGTGTTTGTGGGAAGGTGTAGTTCTTGCCTTTTTCCTTCCCCTGGTACTTCTGCTCTTTTCTCCAAAACTCTTCAGATGAGAAATTGCCTAGGAAGGAGGAGTTGGAGCATTGACTGAAACCCCTTCAGAAATGAGTGGTTCTTAGGGCAGAGGTCAGAGAATACTGGCTGCTCACTTTGGGGTTGGGCACCTTCTGTCTGCTTTTGCCCCTTTCTCTCTTCCTACTTTCTTCCTTTGGCGGAAGTAGAGATTTTACTTAGCGTTTGGCTGGTGAATGCAGCTAAAACGTCCCACAGGCTAGCACTCTACTCACCAAGGGAATAATAGCACTCTACTCACCAAGCCAGCTGACTGGTTCTCCGAACCTGAGGAAACGAATCGAGTTAATATTAAGGAAATCAGCACAACCGTAATTTAAATGAACCTGTGGATGCTGCACTTTGCTTTTCCTATACTTTCTTTTTTTCTATACTTTCTCTTGGGGAAGTTAAGTTCGTGGAATTAAGAGCAAGCAGGATCATTTGTCCTAGGACAGAACGCTCAGACCACATTCCTTTGGTGTCTCCTGCACACTGAAGTTAAATGCTTTGTCACCGCTCTGTTTCGCTGCTGTGTGTTGGAGAAGCAGAGAACTATCCCTTGCTGTAATTTAGCAAGAAGATCTTGGCATACTTCATTATGGTAGCTAGTGTCTTCATTACAGCAACTAGCAACTATACTTGGAAGTGGGACTTAGGGTCAAATGGCGAGTCTTAGGAGTCAACCATTAAGAGCCTGTCAAGCTGTTTTCCAAAGTGGCGGTGCCCATTTGAAGTCTCACCATTGGTACATGAGATTTCTGTTTTTCTGCATCATAGGGCAGCATCTGCGACATGTAATTTTTATTCTATCCATTCTTGTGGACAAATAGTACTGATTTTAATTGATATCATAGTAATAGTTGTATGTCTTCTCATGTGCTTATTAGGTATGTGAGTATTTTTGTGGCATACCTGTTCACATCATTTGCTTTTTCTTTTTAAGAGTAGGAAACTTCATTAGAGAAAAGAAATGAGGAATAGGAGTAACTCCTGAGAGACAGGAGGGGTTCTCAAGTAGATTGACATATTTACTTATTTTAAATGAAATAGTTTGAGTTTTTCGTTGAATATAGGATATATATATATATATATATATATATATATATATATATCCTAGATGGAAAACTTTAAAAAAAATCTTTTTATTTATTTGGACTCACAGTGAGCTTCCTGTTATGTTCTCCCTGCATTGGGATTACAGGTGTGCACCATCACTCTCAGTTTCAGTGGCTGGCAGGGTATGCCCAGGGCTCCCAGGCTGGCATGACATGTGGTATTGGGGATTGAACCTGGATCCTTGCACTTTCCAGGCAGGTGCTTAGACTGCTGAGGTATCTCCCCAGCCCTGTAAAAACTTTATCTGAAATAAGACTTATAAAAATTTTCTCCCAGTATTGGGGCTTATTTCTATTTCTCAATAGTGCTTTTTTAAAGAACAGAACACATCTTTTCTTTTTTTTAAAAAAATATTTTATTGTTACAGGGCTATGCTATGCAGCTTGGTTAGGAATCCTCCTGTTTTCAGCCTCCCCACCACTGAGATTACAGGCATATGCCACTCTGCCAGGACTCTGTGGCTGGCTCAGCCTGTCCTGGAGCTGGTGCTGGTGCTGTATGTTGCACCAGGGATTGAATCCTGTCCCTGCTCTTGCCTAAACTTGCCTAAGCAGTTACTTTAGTCTGCTGAGCTATGTCATTGGCCCCTATACAGGTTTTGATGATGTCCAATTTAATTAACTTTTTTATATACTTTGTTTTAGATGTTGTATCTAGTAAATTTTAGTAAATCCAAGATTTTGGAAATTTTCTCCTATGCTTTTCTTCATAGGTTTTATCATTGTAGCTCATTCTTAGGTCTGTCATCAATTTGCGTTAATTCATTATGATGTGAGGTTAGAGTCTTTAGTTCATTTTTCTTCTTTTTCCTATGGATATTCAGTTGTTCTTGCATCATTTACTGAACAGAAATGAAGCAACTGAAGATTCCTATCAAATTGCCCTGGCAGTTCTGTTAAAAGTAAATGTATAATCAGGCTTTTACATCGTGGATTTGAGGACTACCGGGTTGTATATAAAATGAAATTAATCTCTTTTTATGTAGATCTTTAGTTTCAGTAATACTTGTATTTTCTTGTATACAGGTCTTACATTTCTTTTGTTTCTTGTTAGATAATTTTATTCTTGTTAAAACTATAGGGAATAGAATTTTCTTTTAGTTTGAGTTTTGGACTGTTGTTTGATGGTGTATCGAAATATAGTTAATATTTGTATACTGGTCTTGGGTCCTGCAAATCCACCGAACTTGTTTTTAAATTTAATCAGATATTGTATATTAATTAGATTCATGTTGTTTGTAAATGTAATTTTACTTTCTTTTCAGTCTTGGCGTGTTTAATAGTTTTCCTTTCTATATTATATTGTATAAAATATTCGGTAGAGTGTTGGATATGGCGGGAATATTTATCTTTCTCTAATTTCTGTGTTTAGAGGGAAAATAGTCT
>PVKN010038644.1:0-11024 GCA_004027915.1 Capromys pilorides
TAACACTCTCTTTCCTCTTGGAATGGATGAATAATTTCTGACATCTTAAGATAGCTTCTTTTACTTAGTAATGAATAGTTTAATGTAGTGGCAAATGATCACAAAGACATAGTTTTTAAAAGTACATTATATAAAATGAAATAGAAGTATAAAACTAAATTTGCTTGTATTTTGCTAATACTATTTATATTATTCAATGAGGATAAAATCTGTACAGTTCAGGGTACTGAAATCATTTAACTTTGTAGTAATTCCTATCTTCAACATATTTTAAAACACTTAAAGCAATAATTTAGATTTTTTGTCTGTTAAATATTGTTTAACCCTTTGGAATCATTGATTGATACCTATAGCAGATATTACTTTATGTTTGAATGCCAGAGAGTAGCTATTAATGAGGGGCAGACAGAAGAAAATGAGTCCAATTCCACTAAATAGAATTTGGAAAATTTTGTCTTTGTGGAGGGACTGAGGATCCACAGGTGATTATTAATGCGCTTGGGGGAAAAGGGCAATTTGATCATTGCAGTGTAAAAAGGTGACCAGACTCTGCTTTTTTGCCTTTTTAGAGTGAATAAACATGAACAGAGCTAGTTTTACACGTGCATGAGATAGCAGAAATGGAGAAGCTGAAACCCTGCCCTATGTGGTTGGAGGAACTGCGGGGAATGGTACATGTTTACTGTTTGATAAGAGTGCCGATATATACATCTTCAAGCATTAGACAGATGAGAGCTGATCTGATGTTTGGGGATGCAGCTGATTTTTTCTGAAGAGAATTTTTGTTTATCCCATACCAGTTAAACTATCCAAGCCCCAAATGAATCATCTTTCATTTTAACAAGAAAGAATTCTAATTCAAAAAGTGAATGCACACAGTTTTCTCTTCAATTCCTATTGGATCACACCATTTTATAAGATTTTCAGGTTTGTTTAGGGCTGTGGGATGCTAGAGGTACAAGGAGCCTGATTTGTCCTGGTCTAACCTCTCTAGTGGGCTGGATCGCACTCATGATTGGGGCTGAGTGCACTATGGGCATGGACAGTATATGTCTGCAGGTCTGCTGGGGACCTCGAGAGAAGCAGTGTTGATCTAGCTCTTCTTGGGAATGTGAATCTCACCTTACTGTAAACTTGTGGGAGGCAAAGTCATGTTTTTTGTGCTCTTTGGGCACTGAAAAGCCAAACTACACGCGCGCACACACACTCACACACACACACTCACACACACACACACACACACACACACACACACACATACACACACACACACACCATACATACACAGATATGGTAGCACACAGCAGATCCTGGCAAGATTATTGCTGCTGCTTGGATCTCATTACTTCCATGCTGCTTACTTACTTGGATTTCATTACTTCCATGTTGGTCCTCTCAGCCCTCTAACCAAGCTCCTGTACTACAGTTCTGTTGGAATTTCTACTGTGGCTTTTAGTTTTCTGACTATTCTGAAGCATATAAGATGAATCACAAGCTGATTAAGTTTGTACGTGTTTTATACAGAGGTGATATATGGAGACAATTTTCTCATCTTTATTGTCATACCAAAATGTTTTAACTCTAATCCAAAGAAGTTGCAACTTATTACTAATCATTTAGGACTTGATTATCTCCTGCCCAGAGAATGAATGTCTTACTATTTCTCTTTGAAAATCCTTCTAGTGCTCTTGTTATACCTCTTGTTCTCCCAAGTACAAGTGGCCTAATGCTCTATTTTACAGTCACTTCAGGTCACCTGTATATTTCATGTTTCATGTGACTTTCCTGTAGATCGTAGTGACAGGGAGCCATTCGCTGGTTGTGCCCTGTCTCCCTGTCTCAGGAGACTCGCCATGGTCTGGTGCTTGCCTTGCAGTTGACTTCTCCTTTTCACTACCTGTGTGTGTGTGTCTGCCGATCAGAAATGTAAGCATGCACGCACTTCTTGCTGCAAGTGTGGGATATACAGGCATGGAAGGCACAGTGCTTCTCTAGGTTGATGAGAGATAAACAGGTTGCTGCATCTCCAGCCTTCAGTTTAATATGCTAATATACCTGGTGACAGTTCAAGAATGGGTGAGAGCAAGCAATTGCTCAAACCCACTTGGGCTTAGGTGTTTTTTATTTATTTATTTATTTATTTATTTATTTATTTATTTTTTATTTTGTTTTGTTTGTGGCAACAAAGTGTGCTTTCAGAAATACAATCATTAAAAAAATGGATGGAATCAGTGTAGGTTTCAGAGGAGCCATTGGCACCTTGTTTTGAAGAAGTCTTCTACAGATTAACTGGATTCAGTAGGGAAGTAAAGACTAGAAGCTCTTGGGGTAGTTCAGAGTAGAGCTGAAGACAGCTCCTGTAGGGGGGAGGCAGGGACTTGGGAGGATAACCAGTATATTCCAAGCTTTTGCAGAATGTCAGTCACATAAGAATTCCAGGCTGTCAGTGTATCATGTTAAATGAGCTGTGCAGAGTGAGTGGCATAGTGCACTGCAGTAGATGTCTTTGTACTCTGCAGGGATAAAATGATAAAAACCGGCTGTCAGTGCTAGGTATGTTGTTCTAGAGAATTGCAGGTGCAGCAGTTTGCCCAGGAGCCTGACTAGGGGTGAAGAGCTGGTGCCCAGGAAGGCAGGTTCAGCATGAGCACAGTTGCAGGGGTACAGCGCAGGGGTGGAGGTGGATGGATTAGGGCTGGACATTGCTGTGCAGTTGCCTTTCTTTTGTGTTATCAAATTGCATCTCTTTATCTTTTGAACGTGTTGATGGGGAGTCATTTTTTAAAATCCATTCAAACAAGTGTAGAGAAACTTCTCCAGTCTCATTACATTTCTCTAGTTTTGTTTTAAATATACACAACTGGTCTTTATGATAGCTCAGTTTTATAGCAGAGTCAAGTTTTCTTTTTCTTTTTTTTTTTTTTTGTATTTTTTACTAAAGGACTACAGGGTCTCACTACATAGATTGGACTCACAGTGATCTTCCTGTATTTAGCCTCCCAAAGAGCTGGGATTACAGGCCTGCATCGCCACACCCAGTCTCAGTCACCATCTCAGTGCACCCCTGGGGCACGACTGGCACCACAGGCCAGGAGTCCACTCCCAGCCCCTGTGTCTGCCTATCCAGGCGCTTTAAAAGTTTTCTCTTTTGTCAGTGATACATATAAATTCTGGTATAACTTGGCCAATAGCCAGCTTTAATGTGGTTTTTCCAGAGCTGGGGCACTGGGCATCTCTGACATTTTTAAGACAGGAGTTTTGATGCAGTACAGAATGGAGCTGGAGCAACACTGTGGGACTTTGGTGGTGTTCTGTATTAATAATACCACACTCGAATCATGTCTAGTGTATGCCATGGCTTCAAAAACTGTTGATGTCTTTTGGATTATAGAAGGTGCACAACCTGTAAAGTGATAGGACTTGCTATTTTAATGACAGCCCGGAGCACCTCTGTGATGTGCACTCTCACATTCTCTGATCTTTCTGTGAAGGTGAGGAAGTTATTTCTTTATATTATCGCATGGACTTGATTAAAACCAGAATGAGTATCCTATCAGTGGAAAACTCTACATGGTAACTTCTTCATGTGTTGTTTTAGGTTTTTCAACTCACATATCAAAGAGGTTAGTTATGTAGTCTCTCCATTTAGTTTTCTCTCATTAATGTTACTGAAATGAATGAAAATAGGCCCTTTAGAAGTGTGGAGATTGATTGATTGACTGATTGATTGATTTATCGTACCAGTAATGAACTCAGGATATGTTTGTCAGGCAGGCACTTGTACCATTGAGCTATATCCCCAGTGCCATGGTTGATTTATTTTTTGTGCTAAGGGGTGGACATTGTTTGGTAGAGAATAAATATACATATATTGGTGGGGGTTGCTATAAGCCTGAATCATCTATGAAAGACTTCTAAGAAACAAGCATAAGGAGCTTGTCTAAGAAAGATACTTGGACCCCAAAAGTGTTTTAAAGACACAGCAAGTAATCTTTTTCTCTCCTGTTTCTAGTATCAATCCTGTTTGGAAAATGGTGCAACTCACCTTTGATTTACAGAATGTCGTATACTACTCATTAGGCCACTATGATCCAAGTCATACTAAGGTACAATGCATTTGGTTCTATAAAAATACCCAAACTTATTCTATAATTCAAAGGCATTCTGTCTCCCTTTGGATTCACTTATATTTTCTTTCAAGAATTAGTAGTTTGGGGCTGGAGAGATAGCTTAGCAGCGTGTCTGCCTGACAAGCACAAGGTACTGAGTTTGATCCTCAGTACACATGTACAACATGAAAACGCTGCTTGAATTGAAAGCATATTAGGGCCATCTTTGTTCAGGAGTTATGGATCGTTAAGTGAGGGTCAGAAACATTAAATGACCACCCAAGAGTACATAGATAAGGCAAGGAAGAGTCAGGATTTTAACTCAGAATGCCTTAACTCCTGGTCAGAAAGTCTTAATGTATGCTGAATTGCACAGCCCCATGGTGTACTTAGGTACTCTTTTTTGGTGTGAAACTTCTATACCTGTTTCGGAGATGGCAGTGTCTTCTGTACCCTGACTTGTGCTGATGAGGAGAAGTGGGTGTGTGTTGAAGATGTGTGGGGGGAATGTGTAAGTCCACGAGTTGGTGCTCTGTGTGGTGTGGATAGAATTCAGGGAGTTGACTGGATCAACTTGGCAGCTGCAGAAAGTTGCATAGTTGCAGGCTGTGAGAGGTGGGCTACAGGGAGGGTTCTGGCCCACTTTCTGAGTTCTAAAGTTGTCTTGGTTTACAGCCCCTGCCGCAGACCCCACACACTCTAGGAGGTGACTCGCACAGGTTCGCTCCTAGGCACAGCTGCTGCCACCTTGCTGGGAATATGGATGGCTTGCTCAAGGAATGAGGAGCAGCTTTCATTCAAAAGTAGTTTCCCTGGGCTCACAGGGTCTTGCGTAACCCTGGGATTCTGTGATGTGTGACATGGTTGGAAGACCCATTTTCACTAAATCTTACATTAGACCAGCATTCTCAACCCCAGGGAATAATTAAACTCAACTTCTCTTCTTCAATGCTTGTCTCCCCAGAACTTGGTCTTTCCTGTCTCTCTAGAACTTGGCCTTTCCCAAGTCTCCTTAGAGCTTGAATATTCAGCTAGGAGCTTGTGAGTTTCCAGCTGGAGATAAGTGGATTTTTATAAAGTAGTTTCCAGGTCATGTCACATAAGTGTGTATATGTCTTAATTAGATTTTAAAAATAACATTTAAAAAGTAACTGATTAAGGTCATGTCTTTAATTACTAGTCTATTCCCATTCTGGGCCTGGCATAATGCTTTTTGCAGTTAGTAGTTTATTTATTTTATTTTTTTACAGTGCCAGGAATTGAACTCAGGACCTTGCACTTGGCAGGCAAGCACTTATTCTACTGAGCTATCTCCCTGGCCCTTGCAGTTAGTAGTAAATAAATCATTTGTGAGCTAGAGGCTCTCTGTGAACATTCATGCATGTTAGGAGTATTTCCCATAATTTTTAATTTAAGAACTTTAATATGAAGCATTTTCATATCTTAACAATTTAACCTGTTTGAGCGCTCCCTTGTGTGTGTATGTGTGTGTGTGTGTGTGTGTGTGTGTGTCTGTGTGCCCACATCCTAGAGATTGAAGATAAAACCTCACTTGTCCCAGATAAGCACTCTACCCTTGAACCACACCCCCCAGTCCCAGAAGTGCATTTGGGGGCCAAGAAAGAAGTACTTTGAAGACAACAGTAGCAAAATACGGAGACCTTCTGAATTGGTACAGTGCCATGCAATTGCAGTCTCATGGTTCACACTAGGATGTGACAGAGTGACTGTGAACCCCAGTTAGCACAGTTAAACATGAACTTAATTGTTTTCATGTGAAAATCCTGCACTGCTCATGTGCTGTGGTAGCTGAGTGACTCACCAGTGTGCCCCTGAGGAAGCGTATTGGTGAATTCCCGTGATTGATAGCCTGCTCCTTGGAGCCAGCTCTTTGAGGTTTGAGTCAGACTCTCCATTTCAAGAGTGTGATATGGTTATGTCCTGCACTTGGAATTAAGTCATTTTCATTTGTAAATAAAGATTTATAGATGCATTAGATTTTGGCAGTAGATTATACTTCATAGAGTTGTTTTCAAGTTGCTATTTCTGTTCTTTAAGGCCTGTTTCTCACTTCTTCTGAGCATATTAGTTCTGATTGGTTTGGATCCTTCTAAGGTTGGATCATGGTCATCTCATCCTCAGGTATTTGCCTTTAAAAATCTTAAGACGTGGTTTTTGAATAGTAACAAATTTAAATGTTGATAATAAATATATTAAATACTGATATTAATGTCTTAAATGTTAAGACTTGATCTGTTCACTAAACATTTTAATATTTTTGTTGTTTTCTCAATCCTTCTCTGTATTTGTCTTACCTAAATATTAGCTCGTCTTTTTTTTTAATTTTTATTTTTACCATCTGTGTATCTGATTTCCCAATATCCTGGATTTTAACCTCAAAGACCAACACAAACAGAAATCTGATTAAGAAGGGGAAACAATAAAACTGCCCATCCAGTGTGTAATGGCCTGTCTCCTGGACCTGACTGAGTTAATAACTCTAGCAACTCACTGAGCAGAAATGCAAGACACTCGTCATTTAGTTAGCGCCATGGCACATTAATTTATGTGATCTGGTAATTCCCAGTAGCTGCTGCTGGAACATGTGGTCCCCTTGGTGTAGTGTAGTGATGTGCTCTGGAGAAAAGAGAATTCTATTGTGTACATAAACTGTCAGGGGCCAAAGGTTTTCAGAGCACTCCTGGTTGTACTCATTGCTTTGATTTTAATGTGCTCTCAATCTTAAACACTGGAGTCTCCTGTATCTCTGAACAGAGCAACCTCAGAGCTGTAGAGAAAAATGAACACTGGGTATTCTTGTATTAGTTGCTGCTCTCAAAGTCATCCCTGTAGCCTCCTTGTACCTTCCTTGTCCTTTTCTTATGGTCTTCTTCAGTGGACAACCCACAACTTTACTGTATGTCTTAGTTACTTTTCTTATTGCTGAGACAAAATCCCCACCACCCACAGGTTAAGGAAGGAAAGGTTATTTGACCTACAGTTTGTAGAGGTTTCAGTCCACAGTTGTCTGGCTCTAAGGCAGAGTAGCACTTGGCAGAGGGTATTTCAGAGGAGAAACAATTTATTATAGCAGTGACAGCAAGGGATTGTAACTGTCTTTCTGCTCCTTTTATCTTATCCAAACTACTCAGGGCAGGTAGCAGTCACACCCTTAATCCTAGTGCTGGTGTCTAGCATAGGTAGCACCATGAGTCAGTTTTAGCAATCCAGCCACTTCAGTAAAGCCACACCTATGAGGCTTTGTTTGGGGGTCATCTGGATACAAGCCGTCACACTGTGTCTCAGCTTCCCCTAATAGTGTAACTGGATAAGAGTTAGGGTCACAGAGGTGTACTGTTAAGATACTTCTCTGCTTTGACATTTGACTATCTACTTATGTGTTCGTGACTGTAAGTCTTGGGTTTTCCACCCATTCATTTATGGATTCCTCTTACTTTGAAACTGATAATAAAATACCCTAATTCTTCATAGTCCTCTCCTTTCTTCTGGACTTGTCTTTTTTTTGGGCTGAGGGGGTGGGAGTCTTTTTTTTTTTTTTCTGTTTGCAAAGTCAGAGTTCTTAATTCTTTTTGTTTGTTGGCATGGTTAATTTGTTTTAAACTAGACAATTAGCTTTTGAATTCACTGAGAAAAGTTCAACTTAGCAGTACTTTTAGAATGAAATTAAAGAATTATTTTTTTTTTTTTTTTTTTTTTTTTTTTTTTTTTTTTTTGTTATTTTTTTTTTTTTTTTTTTTTTTTGTTTTATTTTTAATTATTTTTTTTTTTTTTTTTTTTTTTTTTTTTTTTTTTAGCAAAATTAACTGTAGTTCAGTGTGATTTATTTGGTTCTGACCAGCGAGATGTTCATGTGATGTTCATGTGTACCTCACATTATAAGGTACCTGTAAGGATGAGCCATTCTGATTTCTATATGTAGCTTCTTTACTGTTATTGGCAGAAATAATTTTCTGTTTAATGTTCTGCTCGTAGGATCCAGCAACTTCTTGCAGTCTTTCAGTGAACTTTTTGGGTGGATAGTAGTATTTGTGGTAGAGAAACAATTTAATTCTGTTGGTGATGGAAGAGTGTGTGTGTGTGTATGTGAGAGAGAGAGCAAGTACTGGCAAACTGGAGGATGTTTATGGTAGATTTATGATCCTAAAAATACTTATGAGTCATTGAAATGCCAGGAAAGCAGTAACTGTGTAAGACATTCAAAACATCTTAGGTCAGAAGGAGGGTTGTGTCTGAGAAGCCTCTGTGAGGGCTGTAGAGTAAGATTCTCTTTCTCTGTCCATTAAACTTGAAGAGCTTCCCACCAGAACAATTAAGGCTCTTATTGTGCTCTGAGATAAAGATCCCTTTCTGAAGTAGGAAAACCAGGATGTTTGAACCCCAGTTCCTTTGCACTATGTGATTGTAGACACTGACTGCCCCTGTGCAGCTTAGGATGTTATTTGGTGGGTAACAGGTTTAAGTATTCTCTAGTACCTTTGCTTTTTACTTTTTAAATTTTTTTATTCCTAGATCTTTGCATGGGAGCATCTCTTTTTGTAGTTTTGTTTTGTAAGAAAATCTTTTACCCTAAGCAGCTGGGCCTGTAATCCCAACACTTGGGAGACTGAGACAGGAGGATTGGTGCAAGTTCGAGACCAACCTGGGCTAGAAAAGTGAGCTCAAGGCCAGCCTGAACTACATAGCGAGACCCTGTCTCAAAAAGACAATAAACAAAAACAAACAAACAAAAACCAAAAAAAACTTTTACTCTATACATTTATGTGAAATTTTAAAATCACCTTTGTGTGATAAAATTGTTATAGTTTATGAACTACTTTTTAAAGTTTATATGTGGGAAGATAGCTCAGTAGAATAAATGCTTGCCTGGCAAGTGCAAAGGCCTGAGTTCAATCCCCGGTTCCACAAAAAATACATACATACATACATACATAATGTTTATAGATATATTAACTCATCTTAAAGAAACTTCTTCAGTTAAAACACAATACTTGTTAAAGTCATTCTTAAGGAGCAAGCACTTGAATGCAGAAGTTTAAAAGAAGTCAAGTAGTTTAGAATGTCTGCTTTTGTTTTTTATCCTTACCTTCTATTTTCCATAGTAATAGAAGTAATTTTCTTAGGGTTCTTATAGAACTAATGTCATCAGTCTGTTAGCCAATATGTATTTCAGGTAAAATTTACTTTTGTTTGATAATTTAACATTAAAATAGTGAAACAAAATGCTATGTGGTATATCTGAGCCTACTTTGTTTTTTACTTTCACTGTTGGCTTTTGGAAATAGGTTTTTCACTTTTAAGGAAGTTTGTATTAATGTGGCTACACTCTCAGTTTGTGCCTCTGGCTTGTGGAGCTCTGAGTCACAGATGTCAGGGTGCAAAGAAGATCTATATGTGGGCTCCTTCGGGGTGCCTCCAGGTGAGGTGAGAAACTGAGTTAGGCTATGGTCCTATGGAACCCTCAAATCCTGCCTCATGGCTCACCGTGCTCCTAGAAGGATGGGAAGGGAGCTCTGTGCACCCCATTAGCTGTTGCTGTTGCTTCCCAGGATCAGATCCTAGTCTAGGGGCTGGGTCACCAAGGGAGCAAAAGCCGACATATGCTATTCTTTCCAAAAGCTTAGATCTAACGGAGAGATACAGATTAAAAAATAAAAATCACAGAAATGAAAGGAAAAGTGTGGGTCAAAGAAGTGGGCACATAATATCATGAAAGCCAATATAGAGGAGCTCGACATCAGTTTCAAAGCCATAGGCAAACTGACAAGTAGGTATTGAGGGGGAGCCCAGCTAAGTCCCTGTGGAAGTTCATTACTGAGTTGTCATTTCTTGAGGAAGCATATTGTGCATTCTACTTTTCATGCTATTTTATATAGGCTTAGCTCTAGATCAACCTGATTTGATGATTCAGCTGACAGAATAATGACGTTGTATTCACTTTCCACCTGGAACAGAGTCACCAGAGCACATTCCATCTGATGCATTAGGAATCTGCACCTTTCTATTGTACTACAGGTTCTAGGGAAGGAAAAAAGGGAGGGAAAGGTATCCAGATCTTCCCTTGGGTTCTGCCAGCCTTGTCTCACCTCTTCTGCCCTCCTGGCCTTGTGAGTGTGCCCTTTTACAGTCCTGTGGTGCTTCTCCAGCCACAGCTGCACCCACCCTGCCAGCACCTTGTCTGTGCTGGTTCTCAGTGTGCATATGGGTTCCCACTCGGGCCTGTGCTTTCTCTGCTGTCCCTGCCTGGCATGTGCCTCTGTCTTCTGTTTCCTGTGTCTGACCAAGCTGCTGACTTTTATGTCTCTTCAGGCCATGGCTGTCCATCACCTCCTCAGCAGGACTTGGGGCCAGCTAGGGTCTGGACTGGTGTCCTCCTGCTGGCCTCTCATACCTCACTCAGAGCCTGGAAGGGTCAGGGCTCTGCATTTTTCAGGGAAGCACCTTCTGTGAGGACCTAATAGTTCTTCCATCCCCACCAGGGTGAAGTTGACTGCTTCACTTTCTTTTGGGTTGTAGGCTCTATGTAGAAACAAAATTTAAATTGAGAAAAAGACTAAAATGCTATTGGAAAGCCATATGGGACCTTTACAGTGCAAAGGTATACTGCTGTTAGAAATTAATGCTCATTTTGGTAAAAAGGTTACAGATTATTTTTTCTAACCTCTTCAAGATAAACTAAACAGGAGACAAAGTAAGGTTAGATGGCTGGCTCTCAGGTTGTCTTACTATGTCTTTTGGGTTTAATAACTAGTTGCATGAAAAAATATTATCTCCTGAAAACTTAATTATTTTTCAACTACTTGTTGGAACATGTCCTAACATATTTATCATTAATGTTTATTCCAGAATATAAATGTTGAAGGGTTATAAACATGCTTTCTTTATTCGTTAATGATG